>JAXIVJ010008292.1:0-45000 GCA_036785665.1 Chirona hameri
ATATATATATATATATATATATATATATATATATATATATATATATATATATATATATATATATATATATATATATATATATATATATATATATATATATATATATATATATATATATATATATATATTATATATATATATATATATATATATATATATATATATATATATATATATATATATATATATATATATATATATATATATATATATATATATATATATATATATATATATATATATATATATATATATATATATATATATATATATATATATATATATATATATATATATATATATATATATATATATATATATATATATATATATATATATATATATATATATATATATATATATATATATATATATATATATATATATATATATATATATATATATATATATATATATATATATATATATAGTATATATAATATATATATATATATATATATATATATATATATATATATATATATATATATATATATATATATATATATATATATATATATATATATATATATATATATATATATATATATTATATATATATATATATATATATATATATATATATATATATATATATATTATATATATATATATATATATATATATATATATATATATATATATATATATATATATATATATATATATATATATATATATATATATATATATATATATATATATATATATATATATATATATATATATATATATATATATATATATATATATATATAGTCCGGAAAGTAGGAAATATATTCAACTGACTATAAGTGATGTGCTTTTTCTGGAGACTCTACTGATGAAAATACGATCTGAAACAGTGTCATACTCAATACAAAAGATAAAAGAAAGAACTGAAAAAGAAAAGCGCATTCTTAGAGTCTCCAAATTCTAGAGTCTCTGCCAAATCCATCCGAAGAGGATATCCAAAACATCGCTGTAAAACAGTCGGAGAGGGCGAATGAAGGGCGCATTATTCGCTCACGTGCCCGAT
This sequence comes from Chirona hameri, assembly GCA_036785665.1. NCBI lineage: Eukaryota > Metazoa > Arthropoda > Thecostraca > Balanomorpha > Balanidae > Chirona > Chirona hameri. Next base: position 1,019 of record JAXIVJ010008292.1, read on the forward strand.
GGTATGAAGAAGGCGAAAAGAGCCCTTCTAGCTACTTTTTTAATTTGGAAAAACGAAACTTTGATAGTAAGCTGATGCCATGTCTAAAGATAGGAGAAAGTGAGCTCCATAGTAATGATCAAATCTTATCTGCACTAACAGAACACTTTAATCAGTTATTTAAAAACGTAAACGATTCCAGGCAACCAGAATTAAGCAGCTATTTAAACGGCACCACGTGTCCTAAACTCAGAGGCGGAATCACAGACGCTGGAGCTAGACATTACGATTGACGAGCTCGGCGAAACATTGAAAAGGCTAAGCAATAACCGAAGCCCCGGTTGAGACGGGTTTCCATACGAATTCTTTAAAATGTTAAAATATTTTGTACACAGATCACTTTTGCATGGAATGAATAAAGGGGAACTTTCAATAACACAAAGAGAAGGCCTTATCACATTAGTTCCCAAACCGTCCAAACCTAGAAACGTTATATCTAGTTGGCGACCCATCACTCCTAAACTCGACTTACAAAATATTATCCGCAACAATAGCAAACTGGTTGAAAAAGGTATTGAATGTATGATTATACATCCAGATCAAACAGCTTTCCTTAAAGATAGGTTCATTGGTGAAAATACTCGGGTAGTACATGACGTGTTATGGGAAACATATCAAAATAAAAGAAAAGGGCTGCTGCTTTCTGTTGATTTAAGACCGCGTTCGATGTAATGAGTTGGAATTTTATTGAAAACTGCTTGCACAAGTTCGATTTTGGGAATTTGTTTTATCAATACCTTCCGGTGCTTGCACAAAAACACCTTTTCTCGTATTTTGTACAATGGCCATGCGTCAAAGGAAGCAATAGGTCTGGAGAGGGGATGCAGACAGGGAGATCCAGTCTCGTGCTATTTTTGCATTATTGGTGCTGAAATCCTGGCAAATAGGATCCGACAAAATAATAATATACGAGGAGTACTGCTAGGACGTGAGGCAAGTGTTAAAATAATACAATACGCAGATGATACATTTTTTCTTGACGGTACAGAGGAAGGTTTGAGAAACGTTTTCGATGAGCTTGGCTGGTTTGCGAAATTCTCTGGCCTAAAACTAAATGTTCCTAAATCCAATGCCATGTGGATTGGTAGTCAAGCGCTGACAAATTAAAAGATATGTCCAGACATTGAGTTAAATTGGGTGAATAAACTTAAGCTATTGGGTATCATTTTTGAGCCCAAGTGCCTCAATACAGTTGAGGAAAACATACTACTGAAGAAGGATTCAATTTTACGAACAATACAAATGTGGCAAAGCAGACACCTTACTTTGTCTGGCAAAATAGTTATAGCCAAAACATTATTACTGCCACAGATAACACATATATTGTCCTCGCTTCCGGATCCCAGTGTTGCCACGATTAAGGAAATTAAAAAAAATATATGTTCTCCTTTATATGGGGTTCAAAAAGAAACCCAATAAAAAGAATACGATTGTGTCAAACATTGTCTGAAAATGGATTAGCAATGATTGACATTGAATCATTTGTTAAATCTCTAAAAATAAAATGGATTAGAAGATTAATGGTGGGAAAAGAGTCGACTTGGTGCCTTCTAGTACCACCACAATTTAAGAAAGAATGCATTTGGAATTTCGGTGTGGTAGCACTGCGAAAGTTGTTATCAAATATAGCAAACCCCTTCTGGAGAGATGTAGTATCTGCTTGGATATCTTTTTCAAACGCGTATTCTTTACCTGATGAGCTTCTTTGCAACGAGAACATTTTCAACTCCGATATAACAAAGTACAAAAGTATAAGATATAGTAGCTGGGAGAAAAAGGTGTTAAATTTGTTGGGATCTTATCGAAGATAGGAGATTGCTGACTTGGCAAAGATTTAAAGAAAAATATGATATTCCTTGTATACAATTTGGATATTACAGTCTTCTGCGAAGCCTGCCGGGCTCCCTAAAAAATGTTCAGGTAAGGCAGTGGTATCAGCAGCCAGCCCTCCCTGCACGCTTGCAATACCTTTTGAGTAATACCACATTCACACGATTTTTTTTGTAAAAACGCTGATTAATAATAATCAAGGATTACAAAATGACATCAACAGGAAAGGCAAGTGGATTAGGGATGTTGAAACATTTGAACCTCTCTCGGTTTTGAATGTAAAGAACAGTGTGAGCGCAACCAGATACACATCTTTCCAGTTCAAGCTAGTCATGCGTATTTTAACTACTAACACTTTTCTTAGATTAATACGAGTTCAGGAAAATGATATGTGTTCTTTCTGCCAAGAGAATAGTGAATTTTTAACACACTTGTTTTTGACATGCGATTATGTGGATAAATTATGGAATGATATTGAGCGATACCTCTCAAGACATGGCTTAAGGCAACTCAGCAACAACATCAAACATTTTGGAGACAGCAACAGTGCACTTATAACCCATATTTTAACAATTGCAAAATATGTTGTATATGACGCAAGGCGTCGAGATATTCGTCCCTAGTTCAATTACTTTAAAACATTGCTTACGCGAGACTTTAACACAGAAAGACACAGCCAGAAAGCGTGGTAAAATGGAACATTTAAGAAGAAAAAGTGGAATGCTTTATGGTCGGACATTACCTCAAACCCGAGCCCGAGCCCTGGTATAGCTTTATTAAGTTTGCCAGGATCCCCTTCCCTTGGCGTTCCCCTCAATCATGCTGTTCGCCTTTGTCACGTCGCGCTCCGTTAGTACCAACCGAGGCTGGCTGTGTGGTGGAAATTTTGCTTCAGCCCTTGTTGACGCGCGCCCCACGGTATGGTCCTGTCGCTGCCGCCGCCGCTGTTTCGTGCCTGCCGCTACCGCAGCCCCCGCTGACGCTGCAGCCGCCCCCGTTTCGTGCCTGCCGCTACCGCAGCCCCCGCTGGTGCTGCTGCTGCGGCTGCTGCCGCCGCCTGGTGGCATGTGACTCCTTCTCCACGGATTCTCAAAGACTGGTAGCGACATTGTGATGTGATGAGTGCAGACTGAGATGAACGGATTGTGATGAACGGATTGTAATGTACGGATTGTGTGCGAGGATTGTGTGAGAGGATTGTGTGCACGGAGCGAGGATTGTGTGAACGGATTGTGTACGCGGTTTGTGTGCGCGGGGAGAACAATCGGAGAGTTCTTTCCAACAGCAGTCTTGCGACTGTGTTTATGTATGCTCCGGAGTGGTTGCAAACATGTGCTGAAGTGTTTTGTATGTGCATTGGAAATGTATCAAATATAAAAAAATGAAAAATCCAACACTGCTGTCAGTTGTCAGGGGGGCGAACAGATATCAGTTCCGTAGAGTGGTGGATTAAGAACAGATATCAGTTCCGTAGAGTTAGTGGATTAAGAACAGATATCAGTTCCGTAGAGTGTGGATTAAGAACAGATATCAGTTCCGTAGAATGGTGGATTAAGAACTGACAGCTATCAGTTCCGTAGAGTGGTGGATTAAGAACAGATATTAGTTCCGTAGAGTGGTGGATTAAGAACAGATATTAGTTCCGTAGAGTGGTGGATTAAGAACAGATATCGCTCCCGTAGAGTGGTGTATTAAGAACAGATATCAGTCCCGTAGAGTGTGGATTAAGAACAGATATCAGTTCCGTAGAATGGTGGATTAAGAACTGACAGCTATCAGTTCCGTAGAGTGGTGGATTAAGAACAGCTATCGCTCCCGTAGAGTGGTAGATTAAGAACAGCTATCAGTTCCGTAGAGTGGTGGATTAAGAACAGATATCAGTTCCGTAGAGTGGTGGATTAAGAACAGATATTAGTTCCGTAGAGTGGTGGATTAAGAACAGATATCAGTTCCGTAGAGTGGTGGATTAAGAACAGATACCGCTTCCGTAGAGTGGTGGATCCAGACGTCTGAGTGAGTCGGAGGCGAGCAGTCTGTCACACGGTGTGTTTCGATTGCCAGCGAAAGGAACGGGGAAAACAGATGTTCCAACAGTTCACTAGTGCAACAAGTGATCCATATAATAAAAAAAATCTATAAAAAATAAAACAAACAAAAACAAAACCAAACCAAAAACAGTTCGTTCGCATTTCTTCCCGGATGCGGACGAATCGGCGCAGACAGCTTTTAATTTGCCTTTCCGTACATTGAGTTCCATTTACAAACGAAAATCAACCCACAGCAAAACAGCGAAATGACAACGCCACCAATAGCTATCTATCTCTCTTCTCCCTTTCCCACATAGTTTCTGCTTCGCGTGTTTCTCTATGTGTTGGCGTGGTAATGGGCGTGTTTCTCTATGGGTTGGCGTGGTAATGGCGTGTTTCTCTATGTGTTGGCGTGGTAATGGGCGTGTTTCTCTATGGGTTGGCGTGGTAATGGGCGTGTTTCTCTATGTGTTGGCGTGGTAATGGGCGCGTTTCTCTATGGTGGTGGTAATGGCGTGTTTCTCTGTATTGGCGTGGTAATGGGCGGTTATCTCTGTGTTGGCGTGGTAATGGGCGGGTTTCTCTGTATGGTGTGGGCGGGTAATGGGCGTATGGGCGGGTTTCTCTATGGGTTGGCGTGGTAATGGGCGTGTTTCTCTGATGGGTTGGGGCGTGGTAATGGGCGTGTTTCTCTATGGGTTGGCGTGGTAATGGGGTGTGTTTCTCTATGTGTTGGCGTGGTAATGGGCGTGTTTCTCTATGGGTTGGCGTGGTAATGGGCGTGTTTCTCTATGTGTTGGCGTGGTAATGGGCGTGTTTCTCTATGGGTTGGCGTGGTAATGGGCGTGTTTCTCTATGTGTTGGCGTGGTAATGGGCGCGTTTCTCTATGGGTTGGCGTGGTAATGGGCGTGTTTCTCTGTATTGGCGTGGTAATGGGCGGGTTTATCTCTGTATTGGCGTGGTAATGGGCGGGTTTCTCTATGTGTTGGCGTGGTAATGGGCGTGTTTCTCTATGGGTTGGCGTGGTAATGGGCGTGTTTCTCTATGTGTTGGCGTGGTAATGGACGTGTTTCTCTATGGGTTGGCGTGGTAATGGGCGTGTTTCTCTATGTGTTGGCGTGGTAATGGGCGCGTTTCTCTATGGGTTGGCGTGGTAATTGGCGTGTTTCTCTGTATTGGCGTGGTAATGGGCGGGTTTATCTCTGTATTGGCGTGGTAATGGGCGGGTTTCTCTATGTGTTGGCGTGGTAATGGGCGTGTTTCTCTATGGGTTGGCGTGGTAATGGGCGTGTTTCTCAATGGGTTGGCGTGGTAATGGGCGTGTTTCTCTATGGGTTGGCGTGGTAATGGGCGTGTTTCTCAATGGGTTGGCGTGGTAATTGGCGTGTTTCTCTGTATTGGCGTGGTAATGGGCGGGTTTATCTCTGTATTGGCGTGGTAATGGGCGGGTTTCTCTATGTGTTGGCGTGGTAATGGGCGTGTTTCTCTATGGGTTGGCGTGGTAATGGGCGTGTTTCTCAATGGGTTGGCGTGGTAATGGGCGTGTTTCTCTGTGTTGGCGTGGTAATGTGCGTGTTTCTCTATGTGTTGGCGTGGTAATGAGCGTGTTTCTCTGTATTGGCGTGGTAATGGACGTGTTTCTCTGTATTGGCGTGGTAATGGGCGGGTTTATCTCTGTATTGGCGTGGTAATGGGCGGGTTTCTCTATGTGTTGGCGTGGTAATGGGCGTTTCTCTATGGGTTGGCGTGGTAATGGGCGTGTTTCTCTATGGGTTGGCGTGGTAATGGGCGTGTTTCTCAATGTGTTGGCGTGGTAATGGGCGTGTTTCTCTGTGTTGGCGTGGTAATGTGCGTGTTTCTCTATGTGTTGGCGTGGTAATGGGCGTGTTTCTCTATGGGTTGGCGTGGTAATGGGCGTGTTTCTCTATGGGTTGGCGTGGTAATGGGCGTGTTTCTCTATGGGTTGGCGTGGTAATGGGCGTGTTTATCTGTGTTGGCGTGGTAATGGGCGTGTTTCTCTATGGGTTGGCGTGGTAATGGCGTGTTTATCTGTGTTGGCGTGGTAATGGGCGTGTTCCTCTGTGGGTTGGCGTGGTAATGGAATATCTAACGAGACAGTCGAATTACGAGTAACACGAGACCAGCGGGGGCGGCCCTCTGCCGCTTTCTGCGGAATATTTCCCCTGTCGACTGGCCGTCTACACACGAAACCCCATGAGAATATCCCGTGTTCTGTCGGAGGAACTCGCCTAGCCCGGCAAGGTGGGTGCAAGTCGCTTCGCCGCTGGATAGTTTCTCCTGACCGAGGTCACTTAGACCGGCAGCAGCGGCCGCAAACAGGTCAAATCAGGGCAGAGTTGGGTGGACCGTGTTCAAACTGTCCAGCACGCAAACTGTCGCCACTAAATACTGTCGAAGTGTAGCGATGCTGAAAAAAAATGAAGCGGCTGCTCCATGCGGCTAGTAGGGTAAAGGTCGCGTCGCGCACCCACCTCTGCTTAGCGAGGGAATCTCATCCCTTCACCTTTCTAAATATTTTCCAATACAAATATTTTCCAATTCAAATATTTTCCAATTCAAATATTTTCCAATTCATTTTTTTCCCAGCCAATTATTTTTCAAAATCATACTTAATACTTATATGATTTGGATAAAGCAAAAAGATGTTTCATTTAAATTCCTCCGGCAATTTGGAGCCTACATCGGAGTTTCTCCGACCGCTCAAACTTTGTCTGCACCCGGTTATTCTTTTGTGATTCGGTTCGTTGTATTCCCTCTTACGCAGCCTGTTGCAATACGTGAGGATGTAGCTATATCACAATTAACACGTCGACGGTCATGGTATAAGCGTGCGCCGCGCAACAAGCATATGTTTTACATTATCAACACCAGCTCGGGAAACAGGCAACACCAGCTCCGGAAACAGGCAACACCAGCTCCGGAAACAGGTAACACCAGCTCAGGAAACAGGCAACACCAGCTCAGGAAACAGGTAACACCAGCTCAGGAAACAGGCAACACCAGCTCAGGAAACAGGTAACACCAGCTCAGGAAACAGGCAACACCAGCTCAGGAAACAGGCAACACCAGCTCAGGAAACAGGTAACACCAGCTCAGGAAACAGGCAACACCAGCTCAGGAAACAGGCAACACCAGCTCAGGAAACAGGTAACACCAGCTCAGGAAACAGGTAACACCAGCTCAGGAAACAGGCAACACCAGCTCAGGAAACAGGCAACATCAGCTCAGGAAACAGGCAACACCAGCTCATGAAACAGGTAACACCAGCTCAGGAAACAGGCAACACCAGCTCAGGAAACAGGCAACACCAGCTCAGGAAACAGGCAACACCAGCTCAGGAAACAGGTAACACCAGCTCAGGAAACAGGCAACACCAGCTCCGGAAACAGGCAACACCAGCTCCGGAAACAGGCAACACCAGCTCAGGGAACAGGTAACACCAGCTCAGGAAACAGGCAACACCAGCTCAGGAAACAGGCAACACCAGCTCCGGAAACAGGCAACACCAGCTCAGGAAACAGGCAACACCAGCTCAGGGAACAGGTAACACCAGCTCAGGAAACAGGCAACACCAGCTCAGGAAACAGGCAACACCAGCTCAGGAAACAGGCAACACCAGCTCAGGAAACAGGCAACACCAGCTCAGGAAACAGGCAACACCAGCTCAGGGAACAGGTAACACCAGCTCAGGAAACAGGCAACACCAGCTCAGGAAACAGGCAACACCAGCTCCGGAAACAGGCAACACCAGCTCAGGAAACAGGCAACACCAGCTCAGGGAACAGGTAACACCAGCTCAGGAAACAGGCAACACCAGCTCAGGAAACAGGCAACACCAGCTCAGGGAACAGGCAACACCAGCTCAGGAAACAGGCAACACCAGTTCAGGAAACAGGCAACACCAGCTCAGGAAACAGGCAACACCAGCTCAGGAAACAGGCAACACCAGCTCAGGAAACAGGCAACACCAGCTCAGGAAACAGGTAACACCAGCTCAGGAAACAGGCAACATCAGCTCAGGAAACAGGCAACACCAGCTCAGGAAACAGGTAACACCAGCTCAGGAAACAGGCAACACCAGCTCAGGAAACATGCAACACCAGCTCATGAAACAGGCAACACCAGCTCAGGAAACAGGCAACACCAGCTCAGGAAACAGGCAACACCAGCTCAGGAAACAGGCAACACCAGCTCAGGAAACACGCCACGAGGTGAACCATGACGCCGCCTGCGCGGTTCCGTCCTCACCTGAGCTTCTCAAGCCGCCCCTCCAGCTGATCGATGCCGTTGATGATGTTGAAGCAGCGGCGGCACAAAGTGTGGCTGTACAACAGCTCCGGAGAGAAGTGGTACCTGCGTACAGCGAGGTAAGAGCAGCATGTAAGTCGCAGACAAAGGTTACTGTTGCTTCAGTAGGTAGCAATAGAACACGACATTAACGAAGCAAATGCATTACGATGACTAAGTATTTTTGAAACTACTTACGCTCAAAATACTTCACGACTTTTCTTGTTATGCGCGCATTATGAGACCGAACAAGTTCAAAGATATGCGATAAAATGTAAGCAGGGATCACCTTAAAACGGGAGATATTGGAAAATATGCGGTAATAACATACTGCTTATCATCGCAACTGAACGCTTAACGAACGTCCCGTCGCGTCCCGTCCCGTCCCGTCCCGTCGCGTCGCGTCCCGTCCCGTCCCGTCCCGTCCCGTCCCGTCCCGTCCCGTCCCGTCCCGTCCCGTCCCGTCCCGTCCCGTCCCGTCCCGTCCCGTCCCGTCCCGTTCCGTTCCGTTCCGTTCCGTTCCGTCCCGTCCCGTCCCGTCCCGTCCCGTCCCGTCCCGTCCCGTCCCGTCCCGTCCCCCCGATCTCACCGCAGCACGCGCCCCAGCTTCTCCGACACGGCCAGCCGGGAGTGGGCGGCCCCTCCCCCTCCCAGTCTCACCACAGCACGCGCCCCAGCTTCTCCGACCCGGCCAGCCGGGAGTGGGCGGCCCCTCCCCCCTCCCAGTCTCACCGCAGCACGCGCCCCAGCTTCTCCGACCCGGCCAGCCGGGAGTGGGCGGCCCCTCCCCCTCCCAGTCTCACCGCAGCACGCGCCCCAGCTTCTCCGACACGGCCAGCCGGGAGTGGGCGGCCCCTCCCCCTCCCAGTCTCACCGCAGCACGCGCCCCAGCTTCTCCGACCCGGCCAGCCGGGAGTGGGCGGCCCCCCCCCCCCCCCCTGTCTCACCACAGCACGCGCCCCAGCTTCTCCGACCCGGCCAGCCGGGAGTGGGCGGCCCCTCCCCCCCCCCCCCCCGGTCTCACCGCAGCACGCGCCCCAGCTTCTCCGACACGGCCAGCCGGGAGTGGGCGGCCCCCCCCCCTGTCTCACCACAGCACGCGCCCCAGCTTCTCCGACACGGCCAGCCGGGAGTGGGCGCCCCCCCCCCCCCCTCCCAGTCTCGCCGCAGCACGCGCCCCAGCTTCTCCGACACGGCTAGCCGGGAGTGGGCGGACCGTCCCCCCCCCCCCTGTCTCACCACAGCACGCGCCCCAGCTTCTCCGACACGGCCAGCCGGGAGTGGGCGGACCGTCCCCCCCCCCCCCCCCCCCCCCCTGTCTCACCACAGCACGCGCCCCAGCTTCTCCGACACGGCTAGCCGGGAGTGGGCGGACCGTCCCCCCCCCCCCTGTCTCACCACAGCACGCGCCCCAGCTTCTCCGACACGGCCAGCCGGGAGTGGGCGGCCCCTCCCCCTCCCAGTCTCACCGCAGCACGCGCCCCAGCTTCTCCGACACGGCCAGCCGGGAGTGGGCGGCCCCTCCCCCTCCCTGTCTCACCGCAGCACGCGCCCCAGCTTCTCCGACACGGCCAGCCGGGAGTGGGCGGTAACGATATTATCCAGATACACGTCGCAGTACTGATCCGACTGCAGGTTGATGCGGGTACTGCAGATCAAACAGTGCACCTCGATGTCGACGTTGATCGGCGAGAGGGAGGTGTCGTCACCGCTGTCGACCGACGCGCCGCCTCCGCCCCCGCCTCCTCCGCCGCCGCCGCCGCCTCCGCCGCCCCCGCCAGCCGCTGGCGAGCCGACACGCTGCAGAACAGGGAACAGGGAACAGAGTTAGCGGGACACGGGGATGCGTCGATATACGAGGGCTGCGGGAGATACAACTATGGGGATCATGAGGTGTAGCAAGCAAACCTGATCACGATCACAGCTCCCATGGATTCTCCTCATTTCTTTCCGGGACAAACGACAACCAGCTGAGGTCATGTTGGTAGCATTTTTGGAAGGTCGCGACGGATATACGAGCTCATCTCGCCTCCAAGATAGTCACGTGAACAACGAAACCAGCTGGAGGATGTTCAGTACACCACCTTAGAGAGGTACCATCCGCGACAGACAACGTTAGACACAGGGGGATCCCGCAGCCGCAGCACTCTACTTCAACGCCAGGTGAGCGGCCGAGCAGCCGCAGCACTCCACTCTAACGCCAGGTGAGCGGCCGAGCAGCCGCAGCACTCCACTCTAACGCCAGGTGAGCGGCCGAGCAGCCGCAGCACTCCACTCTAACGCCAGGTGAGCGGCCGAGCAGCCGCAGCACTCCACTCTAACGCCAGGTGAGCGGCCGAGCAGCCGCAGCACTCCACTCTAACGCCAGGTGAGCGGCCGAGCAGCCGCAGCACTCCACTCTAACGCCAGGTGAGCGGCCGAGCAGCCGCAGCACTCCACTCTAACGCCAGGTGAGCGGCCGAGCAGCCGCAGCACTCCACTCTAACGCCAGGTGAGCGGCCGAGCAGCCGCAGCACTCCACTTTAACGCCAGGTGAGCGGCCGATACCCCGACAGGGCGCCACCCAACACGTCCTCTCACCAGCCTCCCTCAGTTCACACTGGCATATACTACAAGCACCAACACAGCAGAAAACAGAGGTCAATCAGGGTAATTCAGAAGAAACAACAACAAAAAAACGGGAATAGTGTATCTAGGTCAGCTTCATTTCCGTAAAACCATGTGACAATAGACGAGTGAAAGTTCGCCCGGTGAGACTGATGTGAGTCATGTCATCTGTGTCTCACCTGAGACATGACTCGTTTCTCACCTGAGATATGGCTCGTGCCTCACCTGATATATACTCGTGTCTCACCTGATATATAACTCGTGTCTCACCTTAGATGACTCATGTCTCACCTTAGATGACTCATGTCTCACCTGATATATGACTCGTGTCTCACCTGAGATATAACTCGTGTCTCACCTTAGATGACTCATGTCTCACCTGATATATAACCCGTGTCTCACCTGAGATATAACTCGTGTCTCACCTTAGATGACTCATGTCTCATCTGATATATAACTCGTGTCTCACCTGAGATATAACTCGTGTCTCACCTTAGATGAATCATGTCTCACCTGAGATATAACTCGTGTCTCACCTTAGATGACTCATGTCTCACCTGATATATAACTCGTGTCTCACCTGAGATATAACTCGTGTCTCACCTTAGATGAATCATGTCTCACCTGAGATATGACTCGTGTCTCACCTGAGATATAACTCGTGTCTCACATTAGATAAATCATGTCTCACCTGATAATAACTCGTGTCTCACCTTAGATGAATCATGTCTCACCTGAGATATAACTAGTGTCTCACCTGAGATATAACTGTCTCACCTGAGATATGACTCGTGTCTCACCTGAGATATAACTCTTTCTCACCTGAGATATAACTCGTGTCTCACCTTAGATGAATCATGTCTCACCTGAGATATGACTCGTGTCTCACCTGATCATTAGGGTGTTTCACGTCCACCGTAGCTGGCTCCTGTTCTTCCTGTTCCACCGGAGCAGGAGCTTGAATAGGAACCTGAACAGGAGGGACTGGAGCCTGAACAGGGACTTGAACAGGAGTGGCTGGAGTCTGAACAGGAGTCTGAACAAGATTCTGAACAGGAGCCTGCACAAGATGATCATGGACAGGAGCCTGAACAGGAGCCTGATCAGGAGCATGAATAGGAATAGCCTGAACAGGAGCCTGAACAGGAGCCTGCACAGGATGAGCCTGAACAGGAACAGCATGAACAGGAAGAGCCTGAACAGGAAGAGCCTGAACAGGAAGAGCCTGGCCAGGAAGAGTCAGAACAGGAGGAGCCTGCACAGGAGCCTGCACAGGAACCTGAACAGGATGAGCCTGAACATGAGCATGAGCAGGAATAGCCTGAACAGGAAGAGCCTGAACAGGAAGAGCCTGAACAGGAAGAGACTGAACAGGAAGAGCCTGAACAGGAAGAGCCTGAACAGGAAGAGCCAGAACAGGAGCCTGCACAGGAGCCTGTACAGGAGCCTGCACAGGAACCTGAACAGGAGGAGTCTGAACAGGAGCCTGAACAGGAGCCTGAACAGGAGCCTGAACAGGAGCCTGAACAGGAGCCTGAACAGGAGCCTGAACAGGAGCATGAACAGGGAGAACCTGAACAGGGAGAGCCTGAACAGGGAGAGCCTGAACAGGGAGAGCCTGAACAGGAAGAGCCTGAACAGGAAGAGCCTGAACAGGAAAAGCCTGAACATGAGGAGCCTGAACATGAGCCTGAACATAAGGAGCCTGAACATGAGGAGCCTGAACATGGGCCTGAACAGGAGCCTGAACAGGAGCCTGAACAGGAGTCCGAACAGGAGCCTGAAGACTTGGTCCAGCGGTTAGGTCTTGCGTCAACATCGGATCAGGAACGGCAGCAGCCACGGCCAGTCGCTGGTGCTGCTGCCTCTCCTGCAGCTGGTGCTGATGCTGCCGTCGCTGCTTGTGATGCTGCTGTTGCTCGGCCTGGTGTTGATGGTGTTGCTGTTGCTGATGATGTTGCTGCTGCTCCTGCTGTTGCTGGTGCTCCTGGTGGTGGTGCTGGTGCTCCTGCTGGTGGTGCTTTAGCTGTTGTTCCTGCTGCTGCTTCTGCTGTTGCCGCTCGGTGGCCACCCTGGCCTGCACCTGACACGAGAGCCGCTCCAGCCTCGGCTGGCGGCCTCTCTCTGACCGCGGCTCGCCGGGCGCCTCCGACCCAGCGTCGCCGCGGCCCGTGTCGGTCGTCTCTGGCAGCCAGCAGCCGGCGCTGTAGGCCGCTCTCGGCCCGGCCCCGGCGCAGGAGGTGGCCGCCGGGGCAGCGCCGGGGAACGCCGCGCCGGGGCCGGGGCCGGGAGGGGACAGCCCGCGCCGTTCCGAGGAGAAGTCGAGCGGCGCGGCGCCCTCTGTCCGGTCACAGCGAGACGTTGGTTAGGATCGCTGGCGCTACCGCTCTGCACGAGGATATCCGCTGTCCGGTCGCTATCGTCCGGCGTTTATTATCAAACGTCAAACCGATGTGCATTCTGAATTTGCAAAGAAAATAATATGTCGTAGGTACGTAAATCTGTCATTAATGAAACACTAACATGTATGTATGTATTAACAATTCGGCGCCCTTCCACAGCAGAGTGGCTTTTATGAGCCCACGTCATATCACAGTACCACACTCGATAAACGTACACTGACACGCGAGCAAATGAATATAAAAATACACGATAAACTGTTTAAAATCCGCTTAAACGAGTACGAGTAATAATGAGCAAGTTGCTTTAACGTTCACAAATCCATAGCATATTGTGTTCATACCATTCAATATTGTGACTTCACCCATGTTTCTAACCGCGAATAAGCCAATCTAGCGATAAACCCCGCCCCCCCCCCCCCCCCCCCCCCCCCCCTGCTGGCCCGGCTTCCGACCTGAGATCGTATGATGCGGCGGTGGTGGCGGCGGCAGGGGCGGGCAGTACAGTGGCGCCACTGGCGGCGGAGGCGGGAAGTACTGGCCGGGCATCATGGCCGCAGGAGCGAAGAATGGCCCCGGCGCCAGCTGGCCGAACTCTGTGACGTCAGAGATAACGTCATCACACGCCGTCGTCCGCAGCCACAGAGGACACAGTGTCTACCGTCACCAGAGACAGTGTCGACCGTCACCAGAGACAGTGTCGACCGTCACCAGAGACAGTGGCTACAGTCACCAGAGACAGTGGCTACAGTGATCAGAGACAGTGGCTACAGTCTTCAGATACAGTGGCTACTGTCTTCAGAGACAGTGGCTACAGTCATCAGAGACAGTGTCGACCGTCACCAGAAACAGTGGCTACAGTCACCAGAGACAGTGGCTACAGTGATCAGAGACAGTGTCGACCGTCACCAGAGAGTGTCGACCGTTACCAGAGACAGTGTCGACCGTCGCCAGAGAGTGTCGACCGTCACCAGAGACAGTGGCTACAGTGATCTGAGACAGTGGCTACAGTCTTCAGACAGTGGCTACAGTCTTCAGAGACAGTGGCTACAGTCATTAGAGACAGTGGCTACAGTCATCAGAGACAGTGGCTACAGTCACCAGAGACAGTGGCTACAGTCATCAGAGACAGTGGCTACAGTCACCAGAGACAGTGGCTACAGTCACCAGAGACAGTTATCAGTATGGGCACTGTGTTTACAGTCTCATCAAAGTCATAAGTCTCATCAGAAAGGTCTTCACAGCCACATCAGAAATGATATCTGCAGCAACATCAGCCGCAATGCACAGTATCATCAAACATATTGAAATGCTGTTAGTCACAATTGTATAGTCTCATCAGACACGGACTGTAATATGATCAGCCATCACTCTACGTGTCCGAGTAGGAGCGGGGGTAGGAGCCGTCCGGGGAGACAGACGGCTCGTGTTTTGTCGCGGACACCGGCAACTGGGGGCCGGTGTCCGCGACGGGTAATAATTGTATAGTCTCAACAGACAAAGTCTAAAGTCTCATCAGACACAGACCGTAATATAATCAGCCATCACTCTACAGTCTAGTCTCATCAGTTAAGTCTACAATCACATCAGACCACTATAACTGTCTCATCAATCATCCATCGTCAGTCTGTGTTCACATCACATCATCCCCCCTGATCCGTATCACACCAGCCCCCTCTCTCCTGACTGCCGTCCTGCCCACACCAGCCCCCTCTCTCCTGACTGCCGTCCTGCCCACACCAGCCCCCTCTCTCCTGACTGCGTCCTGCCCACACCAGCCCCCTCTCTCCTGACTGCCGTCCTGCCCACACCAGCCCCCTCTCTCCTGACTGCCGTCCTGCCCACACCAGCCCCCTCTCTCCTGACTGCCGTCCTGCCCACACCAGCCCCCTCTCTCCTGACTGCGTCCTGCCCACACCAGCCCCCTCTCTCCTGACTGCCGTCCTGCCCACACCAGCCCCCTCTCTCCTGACTGCCGTCCTGCCCACACCAGCCCCCTCTCTCCTGACTGCCGTCCTGCCCACACCAGCCCCCTCTCTCCTGACTGCCGTCCTGCCCACACCAGCCCCCTCTCTCCTGACTGCGTCCTGCCCACACCAGCCCCCTCTCTCCTGACTGCCGTCCTGCCCACACCAGCCCCCTCTCTCCTGACTGCCGTCCTGCCCACACCAGCCCCCTCTCTCCTGACTGCGTCCTGCCCACACCAGCCCCCTCTCTCCTGACTGCGTCCTGCCCACACCAGCCCCCTCTCTCCTGACTGCCGTCCTGCCCACACCAGCCCCCTCTCTCCTGACTGCGTCCTGCCCACACCAGCCCCCTCTCTCCTGACTGCCGTCCTGCCCACACCAGCCCCCTCTCTCCCGACTGCCGTCCTGCCCACACAAGCCCCCTCTCTCCTGACTGCCGTCCTGCCCACACCAGCCCCCTCTCTCCTGACTGCCGTCCTGCCCACACCAGCCCCCTCTCTCCTGACTGCGTCCTGCCCACACCAGCCCCCTCTCTCCTGACCGCCGTCCTGCCCACACCAGCCCCCTCTCTCCTGACTGCCGTCCTGCCCACACCAGCCCCCTCTCTCCTGACTGCGTCCTGCCCACACCAGCCCCCTCTCTCCTGACTGCGTCCTGCCCACACCAGCCCCCTCTCTCCTGACTGCCGTCCTGCCCACACCTGACCCCCCCCCCCCCCTCTGTCCCCTGTACTCCGTCCTGTCCTCTGTCCTCTGACCTCTGACCTCTGACCTCTGACCTCTGACCCCTGTCCTCTGTCCTCTGTCCTCTGTCCTCTGTCCTCTGACCTCTGACCTCTGACCTCTGACCTCTGACCTCTGACCTCTGACCTCTGTCCTCTGACGTCTTCCTCTCCTCTGTCCTCTGTCCTCTGTCCTCTAACCTCTGTCCTCTGTCCCCTCCGCTGTCATCTGTCCTCTGTCCCCTCTGCTGTCCTTTGTCCTCTGTCCTCTGTCCTCTGTCCTCTGTCCTCTGTCCTCTGTCCTCTGTCCTCTGTCCTCTGTCCTCTGTCATCTGACCTCTGTCCCCTGTCCTCTGTCCCCTGTCCTGTTCTCTGTCCCCCTCCTCTGTCCCCTGTCCCCTGTCCCCTGTCCCCTGTCCCCTGTCCCCTGTCCCCTGTCCCGTTCCCTGTCCTCTGTTCTCTGGTCTGTCCTCTGTCCTCTGTCCTCTGTCCTCTGTCCTCTGTCCTCTGTCCTCTGTCCTCTGTCCTCTGTCCTCTGTCCTCTGTCCTCTGTCCGCTGTCCGCTGTCCGCTGTCCGCTGTCCGCTGTCATCTGTTCTCTGCTATCTGTCCTCTGACGTATGTCGTATGTCCTCTGTCCTCTGTCCTCTGTTCTCTGCTATCTGTCCTCTGACGTATGTCTTCTGTCCTCTGTCCTCTGTCCTCTGTCCTCTGTCCTCTGTCTTCTGTCTTCTGTCTTCTGTCTTCTGTCTTCTGTCTTCTGTCTTCTGTCCTCTGTCCTCTGACCGCTGTCCTCTGTCCTCTGTCCTCTGTCCTCTGTCCTCTGTCCCCTGGCCCCTGTCCTCTCCTCTGTCCTCTGTCCTCTGTCCTCTGACCTCTGACCTGACCTCTGACCTCTGACCTCTGACCGCTGTCCTCTGACCTCTGTCCTCTGACCTCTGTCCCCTGTCCTCTCCTCTGTCCCCTGTCCTCTCCTCTGTCCTCTGTCCTCTGTCCTCTTTCCTCTTTCCTCTTTCCTCTGTCCTCTGTTCTCTGTTCTCTGACATCTGACATCTGACATCTGACATCTGATATCTGACATCTGACATCTGACATCTGACATCTGACGTCTGACCTCTGACCTCATCCACCCACCCTGCTCCGCACTCAGCAATCTCACCCCTCTCGTCGGTCGGCGCCGGTCGGTAATATCCGGTTGGCGCCGGAGGACCGAAGAACGCCGGTGGCGGCGGAGGTGGCGCCAGCTCTGCCACGTACGGCCGGCGGCAGCTGTGAAGCTTTAGTTGCTCCACCTGCCCAGGGTGGCAGCACAGGGTGAGCCAGTGTTCAGCACAGCCGCGCATGGAGGAGCCTGTGACAATTAGTGCCAGCAAAACTAGTCAAACGTCACTATGATACCAAGGAGCTAGTTCGGCTGACACTGAAACGAAGAATACATTGACACGGAGGCGTAAGCCTTGCTATGTATCCCGGCTAGTGACCGGCAGAGTGGTCAAATTAATATTGTGACGGGCAGCAGGAGAAATAAACACGATAATAGGGTGTCATAAGTATAATGGAGGCGATTGCAAACATAAAGCCATCCAATAGCTCAATGCTCTTTTATACACAGCAATTACGTAAAACGACGACTTATTCACTAAAGAGCTCAAATCACCGATGACCAAATAGCCAATTGATAATAAGCAAAGAAAAAAGTGTGCGCATGTCCTTAAATAACTGAGTGTATCGATATTTAGTGGAAGGGTGCATTCACCCACAATTTTTAATTTGGCAACACTAATGGTGCCCAGTGGCACTGATCACCATTCGTATGTGTGTGTGTGGGGGGGGGGGGGGGGGTACAGAGGCACTGGGCCAGTGCCCCCCCCCCCCCCCCCCCCCCCTCCCATCCCTGCCAGCCCAGCCTACCTCGGCGCCGCCATAGCCGCACTGCCTGCAGTGGTGGTGCGACACCGTCAGTGGACAGGACCAGTGGCCGCACACCGGGTTCATGAAGGGCGAGCCTCCTCCGTACCGGCCCGGTGGCGAGAACGCCCCCGCGAACGGCACCGGCTCCATGGCGCTGCACGGCCCGGGTCAGCGGCCGGGTCACGGCAGGGGCGCCTCCAGCGAACTGAAACAGGGGGAGAGGGAAGTAAATTAATTGATGAGAATACAAACATTGATTTCTTTGCAATGTTCTTGTTCTTTGCTGGTTTTGTGATGAATTTGAATTCACATTTGAGTGAACAATAATAACCCCAGACATGCTCACTCAAAACATTGGACTTATCAATTCATGCCATCAGGGTGCAGACTATATGTGCTTGGTGCCCCTGTTGTTGAAGTTGACCTACATACACACTCAGTCACCAATAGCTTACCAGTGCAGAGTGCCTAGTGCATCAGGATCATCTACATTCTGAGCATGAACAATCTGATGTTTGGATGTGACCAAAGATTGGAGCTTCGTGGTTCACTGTGATCTCATACCTTTGATACCTTATTAAAAATTCAAAATTGTTTCCAGAATCTCAGAAACTCAGCTCTCCAGCTCATGAAGCCTGCATTTGACAGGATTGACATGGCAAACTTTGAAGCATTTTTTGCTGCTTATGTCTGACCTCATCTTGATCTGGAATATTGCATCCAGGCAGTGGGTCCATCCTTCTGTGGCACAGTACATCAAGGCACTGGAACAGGCACGGCATCAGGCAATGAGACGGGTGAAACAATGAATCAACCTGTTCCTGTCATATGCAGAGCGCCTCCGTAAACTTAGGATTCCCAGCATCCAGGAGAGATTACACTGAGGTGACTTGATCAAAACCTACAAGATCTTGACAGGGGAAGTGAAGGTGGATTTTTAGCAATTCTTTGAAGTGGTGCATCAGGACAGGTCTGAAGACACTGCCTCAAGTTGAGGAAAAGGAGGTCAAGTTGACATTTCAAGACTGAAGTTCTTTACTACAGAGTGGTCGATCAGTGGAACAGTCTACCACAAGAAGTAGTTGAAGTCACAATGACCAATATGTTAAGAACAAACTTCACCAACACTGGGCTGGGTCATATTCCGCTTTTGCACACCTTTTTATAGAAAAACTGAATATTTTATACTAATTCTACATGTCTCATTTCATCAGAACTGCACTCAAAACAGGGACATTCTCTGTACTTACCTAACAATAATAATTTGTATCACCCGTCTGTCGCCTCAGCCGACAGCAACAAATTCGCCATTTCAACTGAAATGTAAACAACATGGGGCTGTTTTTTTTTGTGTGAAATGTGTCAGATATGTATCCAGCAAGGTCAGGTTGTGGTAGCAGCTGTTGTGCTGCCAACCTTCGGTCTCAAATACAGGTCCTGCGCTCCACCAGGAACAGAGGTTTAGTGAGAACGTGATAGGGTTTAGTGGTCGACCAGATACATATGTCATATGACAGCCTTGGTATCTGACACATTTCTGCTCCCACATTGCTTACATTTCCGTTGTAATGGCGGAGTCATTGCAGTTGGCTGAAGCGATTGACATGGGTAATAAACATTATTATTGTTAGGTAAGTACTAAGAATGTCCCTGTTTTGAGTGAAGTTCTGATGAAATGAGATGTGTAGAATTAGTATAAAATATTCAATTTACGTATATAAAGGTGTGCAAAAGCGGAATATCGCTCTGGGCCGCAAAGTCCTCAACCTGACCCGCCTGTCCACACCTGTCATGATGTGAGCCCTGAATAGACTCTAAGTCCAGCAGGTAACAGCGGGGCTGGCATTGTTACCATCCACCTCACTATCATAAACTCACCTGGCTATAAGGTTTCATCAACCTTCACCTCTGAACAAGGACAGGAAGGTGAAACCCTTGGCATACAGAGACATGCCAATTACTTCAGAACCGCAGAAGTAGGCATGAAGTAAAATATTATTTCTTAGACATGGAATAAGGAATTGGTATGGTGTGTCTGTGACTCTGCAGTCTGCATAGATTTTGATTTACATACAAACAAACAAAACAATTGAGAAGACACAACCTATCAAATCCTATATGGAAGATAAAAATTATAACCATAACAAGCAAGCCTGTTCCCCAGCAATAAACTCACAAATAAAGAAAGCGAGAACATTTTTGTTTTAACCCTAAACCTAACTTAAATGATCTATATAAAATATTGTTCACCTGTTACCTGATTGTAAGGAATTGCAGCACAATATAGACATTGTGAAATTGCATGTGTGTTTTCATACGTCGTCGAGGTATTATTGTTATTGTATGACAATGAAGCCGAAGGCATGAATTGTGAATTGATGAAGATGAACGGAATACACATCCGACATGTCACATGATGGATACAAATGTATTTATATATTTGACAAGAGTAATCAGTTACCTAAATTAGTAGTGTTTACATCCTGTAACTTACCCAATAATACAAAAATATCACCTTTTCCGACACATCGATATCGTTATCTTCGGTTTATTGCACATCCAATTTTGTTGTTTGGTTTGTTGCAAGGCCGTACAAGGTTTGATGTTATGGATGAGCAAGGCCGTAAAGAGGGCATGATTGTCCGGCGATTTTGCCGCCATTTGAACAACATTACCGTGACGTCACTGGAGACATTGCTCGACTCAGCTTCCGTCGAACGCTCTTCGGTGCGGAATGCAGTGCAGTATGTAGTCGAAGGGAACATGGGGTCCCTTTAGACAGGTTTCGCAAATACTTTCTCAGACCAGCCAGTGGCGAATCCAAAGGGGGGGGGGGGGGGGAGCATGGGAGTCATGACCCCCCTTGAGCCTCAAAGGGCCCAATAGCCCGAGGGTCCCATAGCCGATCGAAGTGACTCG
The DNA here is from genome assembly GCA_036785665.1 of Chirona hameri. NCBI lineage: Eukaryota > Metazoa > Arthropoda > Thecostraca > Balanomorpha > Balanidae > Chirona > Chirona hameri. Next base: position 21,747 of record JAXIVJ010008292.1, read on the forward strand.
AAACGAATTTCACTCCGTTTTCAAACAAATCGAAAGTAAATTTGCCCACTCTGACCCCTCCAGAGGGCCCAGTCTGACTTCTAGAGGGCCCACTTTGACCTTCAGACAAGGGCGGCGCCACCTTCCGAAAGTTGGGGTGGGGGTGGGGGGGGGGGGGGGAAGAGGGACGGAGGCACTTTGAAGTCGATTCTTTCCATGCAACGCCCATAGGCGTAATGTTAAATCCGAAAATGTTTGGGGGGACGCGTCCCCCCCCCCGCCTCCGCCGTCCATGCCTCCAGAGGACCCATTCTGGCTTGAATAGGACCGACTCTGGTTTGCAGAGGCCTATTTTGGCATGTGAAAAGCATATTTTGCATTAAGAGTCCATGATCTGAGGCCTGTTGACGGTCACCTTGCGGTTCGGCGGTTTCCAGCAGGCTCTACGCCCCGCCCCTTTCCTCGTGCGTCGTCACAAGCAGGCGTCTCTTCATCTTGAACACTGAATGCCGCGACGCGCCACTTCGTGACATTTCATCCTGCGGTTGCTTTGTGCCAACCGCCGGAACCGCAGCCAACCGCAGCCGTGTGACGTCATACCTTTCGCCCATCCCCACTTTTAGTTACCCCACCGACTGCCGACCACTACTGACCGCCGAACCGCAGCCAACCGCAGGGCCCGCGAACAAGCCTCTGGCCTACATTTGTCTTCAAGGTCAAAAGGGTCCACCAAGGCTTGAAGGGGGCCCACCAAGGCATGGGGACCCACTTTGCTGCGTGGCCCCTCCTTGACCGAATCCTAGATCCGCCACTGAGACCAGCAGAGGGCAGAGGCTCCTTTCACAACGTCTAAGTTCCCTCGAAGGTCAACTGAAGGCGAACTGGAGTAAGTCGGTTTGCTTTGGACGAGTATGGAATGAATATGCGGGATAAATTCGGTCGTTTTCGTGACTCGCCCCAGTAGTGACACTATCTAATCTAAACCTAATTTCACACAGAACACAATGCTTGCTCTTATATTCATTATTTAATGTATTTATCACACTACATACCTGAGTGATACACGAATCACGATACACACAAATACAAATTGCTGGCGGATAACATTCATATTTCAAAACCCGACCTAAGCTATTACACCAGCTATATGCCAATCATGTGCAGAAATCACAGGTCGAGTATATAACATTCACAGTAAACCAACAGCTCATTGACACATGCATATTGATCCACAGGAATGCAATTGGCGTATAATTCATAGCCTGATGTGTACCGGAACGAAGTTCAAGTACCAATGGGAGACTCACTACCGACCACGTCCACGCCGCAGCTGCCTCACCCCTCATGTTCCCTGGCTCAGATTGCAATACCAGAGGTGACAAATCGACGATAAGTCCTACACAGCTACGGCAAATTATGTTACGAGGAGCGACGCACATCAGGCTCTCACGTTGTCGAAAGTCCTCGCATCCGTAGACCTCGGCAGCCTTCCCGAAACGGACACTATCGATACGCGTCGTGATTCGTGGGATTAATTCGAAATTTACCATTACTGCATAGGACGTTTCCGTTCCTTTTCACCCCGGACATCCCTCAGTAGGTCCGGCGCCTGCCCGTGCCACACCGCCCAGTATGGCTGTGGGTACCTGGGGTACACACAGGTACACGGGGTACACGGCAGTGGGTACCTGGGGTACACGGCAGTGGGTACCTGGGGTACACGGCAGTGTGTACCTGGGGTACACAAAGGTACACAAAGGTACACCGGGGTACACGGCAGTGGGTACCTGGGGCATACACAGGTACACGGTGTACATGGCAGTGGGTACCTGGGGTACACAGTACACACAGGTACACCGGGGTACACGGCAGTGGGTACCTAGGGTACACACACGTACACCAGGACGCCGCCTAGTACGGCTTTGGGTACTTCGGATCCTCACACGTACACCAGGGCAGGCTACAGCACGGCTGCAGGCTCGGCCTCCAGACGAACTTCTGCCACGTGAGCTGGTCGGGCATCGACTCCACGTCGGCCTGGTGCTCAGCCTGCGCGCGTCGGCACCGGCTCAGAACCCTCTTATACTCGGCAGAATCCGCCGCCAGCGGACTGCGCTCTGAGATGTCCTGCTGAATGTTGTAGACCAGAGGCTCGGCCAGCCGGCGCGCGTAGGTACAGATGCAGGCGAAGAGGCAGCGCTCCGTCCCAGGCAGCCAGTCGGGGAGGTACAAGTGCACCTTCCACGTGGTGTTCGCTGCCGACAATGGGAGGGGATGGGGGTGACGATGGGGGATGGGAGTGCCAGGCAGTCAGTCGGGGACAGCCTTGGAATTGTTGCCGTTTTCTGGACTTTTTGGGTCCAAAGAATTTTGCGCTCTTCATTTGTTTCTATAAATTTGTTCTAGTTTCACCTGATCTTCCGACATTGTAGTTTAAATATAATTACATTTTCCTCACAAGGATTTAATATCTATTACAAATCAGGAATTTGTACTTTCCAAGTAAAATAATGTCAAAAATGGAAATCTGAATTTTCCTAACAATAAAATGTTACTCTCCAACCATGGATTTTTTTACTCTCCGTGACCAGGTCATGAAATGAAAAATTAAACACTGGTCGGGGAGGTACAAGTGCACCTTCCACATGGTGTTTGCTGCCGACAATGGGAGGGGATGGGAGGGGTCACGATGAGTGAAGGTGGAAAGTGCTAGTCTGGCTATGAGGTACTATGCTGCTTCGAAATACACGAGCAGTCAGGTAGATGAGAAATGATAAAGCTTCAGTGTTTCGTGATCATCATGGTACCCGTAATTTGGTTTTACCTGGAATACTAGACTATTTGGCAGTTTTACTCAATTATATTTTTCACAGTATTCAAGTGACTTCGATACGCCACCTCCTGCCATCACCACCCTCGCCTCATTGTCCGGGTCACTGTATCGAAGGAGCCCACTGTTCTCGTTCCAGCGTATGACCCGGGGCCTGGGGGCACTGCGTTGTAGCTCACCGTCCTCATTCCAGCGAATGGCATGCACGACATCGGTACAGTAGTGGTAGAGGAACTGGTGCGGCGACCGGGCGGTCTGGCCGGTCAGCAGCGGAGTCAGATCACGCCCATCCAGGGTCCGGTCTCCCACCGACGACGCCTGAAATAGGCGTGGAGTTAGGGCGGCCGTGGTGTAGTGGATAGAGCGCTCGTGCGGAAAGGTGACGGAAAGGTCGCAGGTTCGACCCTCGCCCGGGCCAGCAAGTTGATAGAACAGCGGTTCGCCACTGGGTGAGGATGATTAATTGTATAGCCCTGACTGGTAAATATCACACTTTACACACCGCAGGCCGATTTAATTAATTCCAGATCTGGAGTCGCACAGATACTTCAGATATAAGGTCTGGGATAAGAACACACTACAATGGTAAGATTACAGTGACCTATCGTAAGTCTAGCTCTTCAAATGTGAGCGCTTTCTTAGGATACATGTCTACGTTCTTCCCATGCAGGCAATTCAAAAGCTTACGAAAGGAACACACCACACATCATATTTTCCATTACCCTCTCCTCCACCCCCCCCCCCCCCCGGCCACCCCTCCCCCTCCCCTTTCCAATCCTCTCCTCACCTTCGCATCTATCCCCGCCACGCTGAGCACGGTCGGGAAGAGGTCCATCAGCGACACTGGAGCGTCGATGGTGGTGCCAGCAGGTACCAGTGGTGGGTAGCGAAGCAGGGTTGGCACGCGGATACCGCCCTCCATGCCACCCATCAGCTTACCGCCTGCCGCCGCCACAGCACACACGGGAACGGGACGTGGCACGGGTCAAATACACGGGAACGAGCCTTGACACGGATCAAATACACGGGAACGAGCCGTGACACGTATCAAATACACGGGAACGAGCCGTGACGGATCAAATACACGGGGACGAGCCGTGACACGTATCAAATACACGGGAACGAGCCGTGACGGATCAAATACACGGGAACGAGCAGTGACACGTATCAAATACACGGGAACGTGCCGTGACACGTATCGAATACACGGGAACGAGCCGTGACACGTATCGAATACACGGGAACGGGTCGTGATACGGGTCAAATACACGGGAATGAGCCGTGATATGGAGTTACACACGGAAAGGAGCCGTGATAGAGGTAAAACAAACACGTGAACGAGCCGTGATACCGGTCAAATACGCGGAGGGATTTTAAAAGTGCAGCGTTACACAATACACACGTCTTGTACATGGTACAAGTCGTCCAATATATATATATCAAATGCATGGTAAGTTACACACGGTAATCAGCCGTAACAGACAAGTAAATCAAATCCACTGTGAGTTACACATGGGTACTATTGGTGTTTTATAACAAAGTGACGAAGCGACTGTTCGGTCATGACTTGGGGCCGGGTCTCGATGCTGACCCAAGCTGAAACAGCATAACACTCAACCAATAGCAAGACACAAACCCAAAACTCAAGGATTCCGAGTCCAACGCTCTACCATAGGCGTCCACAAGGGGGGGGGGGCAAACGGGGCAATTGCCGCCCCCTGAAGGTCTATGCGTGCCCCCTTGGTCGAAAAAATGAATGCTTTTCTATTTTATTCTAAAGAGAAAAACGGTGAAAATATGTCCTTTTAAAAATATAGTGAGTCAAATCCGGTAAGATTTTTTTTGGTGGGGGGTACTTTATGCCCCCTGAGCAAAAATTGCCCCCTCCTGGAGCGAATCCTGGGTACGCCACTGCGCCCTACCGACCGAGTATTACTGGCGCAGTATATAAGTACAACGAATACACACCGCTGTGCACACTGTTACACACACAGTATACACATACACCCTATAATACACACCATATAAAGACATATTTAATCCTTCGAGTTTTCAGGGAAGATAAGAATATCTTTGCTGAGTGAATGACCAGTAAACCGAGTACCGATGGCACGAGTTTTTGTTGTTGTGGCACTCACGAACTATATATTTTTATCTGCCCGATAAAACTCGAAGGATTTCATATCAGAAAAAGTAGAATGATTATTCATATCAGAAAAAGTAGGATTTCATATCTTCATATTTCACAACATTAAAATAAACTCAAATCTCGAGCAGCATCTTTGCACCCTGCCGGATGCAAAGATAATAATATCTTTGCAGCATACAGATGTTAAATTGTTGTAGGCGAGCTATGACATATTTGAGCATGATGAATATAAGTATGTGAATAAGTAACCTTCTGCTCATGTTATATCCTAATGAAACTTGAAATCGGTATACAAAATTACATTAATTAATTACAAAATTAATGTAATTTTGTATACCGATTTCAAGTTTAATTAAGATATAACATGAGCAGAAGGTTACTTATTCACATACAGATGTTAAAGATGAACTTAAAATATGGAGATAATGCACACCGTTGCCGACTCGGACACGATACCTCCGAGACCGACTCGGACACGATACCTCCGAGACCGACTCGGACACGATACCTCCGAGACCGACTCGGACACGATATCTCTGAGACCGACTCGGACACGATAACTCTGAGACCGACTCGGACACGATACCTCTGAGACAGACTCGGACACGATACCTTCGAGACCGACTAGGACACGATACCTCTGAGATCGACTCGGACACGATACCTCTGAGACAGACTCGAACACGATACCTTCGAGACCGACTCGGACACGATACCTTCGAGACCGACTCGGACACGATACCTCTGAGACCGACTGGGACTGTGTACCTCTGAGTGGCCCGTTGTAACCGCCCTGGACGTCGCCGGCGACGCCTTGTTCCTCCAGGTGCCCCCCGTTGTCGGAGGTGAGGTAGACCAGGGTGTTGTCGGCCTGACCCAGCCGGCGCAGCTCAGAGAGAATCTCGCCCACCGCCCAGTCCAGCTCCAGCACGCTGTCGCCGTAAAGGCCGTGCCGAGACTTGCCGCGGAACTCCGGCACCGTCGCCAAATACGTGTGCACCTGCAGGAGGAGGGTTTAAATACGTGTGCACCTGCAGGAGGAGGGTTTAAATACGTGTGCACCTGCGGGAAGAGGGTTTAAATACTGTGCACCTGCGCGAGGAGGGTTTAAATATGTGTGCACCTGCGGGAGGAGGGTTTAAATACGTGTGCACCTGCGGGAGGAGGGTTTAAATACTGTGCACCTGCGGGAGGAGGGTTTAAATACGTGTGCACCTGCGGGAAGAGGGTTTAAATACTGTGCACCTGCGCGAGGAGGGTTTAAATATGTGTGCACCTGCGGGAGGAGGGTTTAAATACGTGTGCACCTGCGGGAGGAGGGTTTAAATACGTGTGCACCTGCAGGAGGAGGGTTTAAATACGTGTGCACCTGCGGGAGGAGGGTTTAAATACTGTGCACCTGCGGGAGGAGGGTTTAAATACGTGTGCACCTGCGGGAGGAAGGTTAAACCGGTATTGATCGATCGCATGCCTTGGGAATTGGGGGTCACAATCGGAAACGATTCATGCACCAGCCAAACACATTGGCGAGCTCTGTGAAGTGTGAGGTGTGGTGTGACGGGGGCCGGCAGAGGGGTACACCCAATGGACTAAATCAGTGCACGTGCAGATTTCCACTATGATTCGGGCGAAAACACTGCACGTAGGAGGAAGGAGTCCCTCTAGCATGAACTTGCCGCTATAGAGGACACGTACTGCAGTACACCTGAGTCAAAATATATTTATAGTGTTTAATCTCACCTTACTGAAGGCATGTATATGGAAGAAGGGCTGCTTCTGCTGTTTGAACTCTGCCAGCTTGCTCTTGGTCTCGGCGACGAACCTCTGAGCGAGTCCCACCAGACGGATGGGCTGTTCCACCACCTTCCGTGGAAGGGGCGGAGCGTGAGGGAGGGAGAGAGGTCAGCTACAGTGGTGAGAGGTCAGCTACAGTGAGAGGAGAGAGGTCAAGGAGAGAGGTCAGCTACAGTGGTGACACTCGACCGCGGCCAACACTGGGGGGGGGGGGGGGGGGCAGGGGCCACGGCAGGCATGTGAACGGGGCTTCAGGCACGGGGTGGGGTAGGTGGGGTGGGGGGGGGGAGGCGGGACTAAGGGGATACTGAGGGGACAGTCGTGACAGATGACAGATCAAATGTCAGAGGCTGCGAAAAGATGCGTTAACATGGAACCGAGACGTGACAATTAGCCAAGAGGCAGCTGCAAATTCACCAAACAATATTCCTTCACCATCAACTGTCAGTACCGACATCAAGCTCTACTCTAAACAAGCACCGAATTAAACCACACACTAACCAAAGCAAACATACTCGAACCTATCTACTCTACCATAACCTAACCACACAGACCTGGCCTGAACCGACATAACCTCGGCTAACCTCACTAAATCTCATGTATTCCCGCTATCCCACTACTTCAATCTGGCAAAACGTATGCCCTATTCTAAACACCACAATGCATGTATCTCAACTCTATAACGCACACACACACACACTCTACAGGTCCTCCAACTCTAGCCCGTCCGTCGCTCCCACCTCGCCGTTCTTCATGATCATCGAGTTGAAGAGCTTGGTGCAGCCGAGGAACATCAGCAGCAGCGTGACGATGACGGCGGTCAGCAGGGCCAGCCAGAAGAGCAGCCGGGACCGTCCGCGCAGCACCACCGCCGCCAGACACGAGCCGGACAGCAGCGCGTAGCAGTAGCGGAAGAAGTTGGGCATTTGCGATGACACCACCGACTCGCCGTCGTCGCCGAAGTCCCTGCCGAGACACCAAAGTCAGTGGCGCCAAAGTTCCTGCCAGGCAGGTGAAGGCGTGGCCGAATTACACCAACTACCGTCGCGAAAGTCTCTCTGTCGAGTGGGTAAGACGTGCGGCAATTACACCAGAGACCTGCCGTCGTCATCAAAGCCGTGACTGCCAAGCTGACGGGGAAAAATGATGACCATGATTGATGATGATAATGGTGATTTCTGGCGTAAAGACGCCGGGGCTGCTGCAGATAAATGGCGCCTATGATCTGCAAAATAGATGCAGACGTGGGCTAGCTTTTAAATGAGCAATTGTGTGACTTAACCCTCGCCCGTGCAGCGTCCGATAAGTGCGGGACCTTGCAGGGGGGGGGTACAACCCCCCTAGCGTTTCGCCCCTAATTGGGCTAGAGTTTCGATTAAAAAACGAGCGTGTTGCTTGTCACGAGAGCAAGCCATTGATACCCGATTTTAAGGTTCTAGGTCATTAGGTGACCTCTGAGGTCATGTCAATGACCCAACGTTCAACCAAATTGTAAATGTGTATAAATTGAATTTAATCTAGCTAGAATCGCGAATGAGCATATCATTATGGTAAATGGGTGCCAAATTTGAAATCAGCGTCACAAAATGTCCTAAAAACTGCAAAATTCCAAAAAGGTCATGTCAGGTCATTTGAAGTAAGTGACCTCGATTGACCTGTGGGGGCGCATGACCCCAGTGGAACATATAATTATGTAAAATGAATCCCATATTTTAAATCAGCGTTACAAAATGTCCTAGAAACTGCCAGAAGCCAAACAAGTAATATGAGGTCATCGGAGGTCACAATCTCAATGGAAACCACAACTGCCACCTGGAAGCACCTGTGCATATGCTCCTGAACAACACACACTATGAAACTGCACAATTTACAAGGATCAATACTACGGGACGCCAGTTGCGCCTGACATGATCTTGAAAAACAGGTCAAAGGTCACGGGTCATGTGACCTACAACTTAAAAAATTACAGATACAATTTCAGAATGTGTAAAATTGTTCACAAGTAGGGTACTGCAAGTTTCATCGCAATCGGTTGATATTTACGCGAGTTATTCCCGAAAAACCGAGGGTTCGCGGGCTCGTGTGGGTCCAGTCACACGATTTTTTTGCGGGCTCACAAAACAAAGAAGAATCCCGTCACACTCACTTGATGTTGGTCATGGGCATGCCGTACCAGTACTGGAAGCCGTGCGCCATGGGGGCGTGGCAGTTGTCTCCGTACTTCTCACAGCTAACGCCCAGGTGCCACTTGCCCACATAGGATGTGTTGTAGCCCTGCTCCAGCAGTACCTGCCCGGTGACGTCAGTGACGAATGTGACAAAATAACCGTAAGGTGACAAGGAGACAGCTCACCGACCTTACTCAAGTGCAGCTGGCAGGGCCTGGCACAAGGCATGTTCGTAACGCTACTCAAAAACGCTCAAAACGCTACTCTAACGCTATTCATCGCTATTTCAAGAAAGTCGAAGACATGGGCAATGACCTTGACCATGTCCTTCGTTTCCAACGATAAAATATCGCAACATACTCCAGAACAAAGCCTATGCCTAACTCCAGATTGTCAGAAGTAGTTCAAGAGCCCTTCCCTCACCATGCCAGCTGACCTTCCCTCACCCTGTCCACCATCTCATCTGACCTTCCCGAGCGTGACCTCGGTCTGGGGCAGGCCGCCGCTCTGCGCCGCGAAGAGGATGACCTCCCTGCCGAGGCTGCCGCCGGACATGCCCTGGCGGACCGGGTAGCGGGCGGTGAGGAAGGCCGCGCGGGACGGGGTGCAGGTGGCGGCCGCTGCCAGCGCCTGAGTGAAGAGTGCGCCGTCCCGCGCCAGGCTGTCTGTCGGGCAATGACTGCAGGGTTAGACAGACTGGGGTGTCCACTCTAGAGCAGCATTTGGAGTCTGTTGACCACATGCCCCGACCACAAACCTTCACCTGCTATCTAGTTGTGCACACAATCGTGTAACCACCAACCAGTGAAATGCCAATTATTACAGAATGTCTGACCTCAGGTTAGTTTACCCTATCGACATACAGGCATATTTTGCTATACAAACGATTATGAGACCTTTTCAAGTCCGACTGTCTAGTGTCTGGGTCGACAGTTGACCTTTTTCACACCCGACGGCCAGCGTTCCTCATGGTACTCACTTACCAGCAGATTGTAATGCAGATTGCCACAATTCAGTCTGAACCAATGCCAGATTGTGAGTCGAATTCGCAGTATGTGATGACCTTAAGTCTCTTCTGAACGTTGTGGCAATGCGCAATCGGAAACTATAGATAACTGCTTTTTATCAACACGTTGGCTCGTACCAAGGACGAGGACGCGTCGAGAACAGCAAAACGTTGTATTAGGGTGCAAATCACAACAAAAGTTTCACATTGTATTTTTAAATCATCGGATTTCGTTTTTTTATGCATCGCTAAATGAATCAAAACATACCTACCTTTCTTAGTCAAAATTGCTTAGCTTTTATTTTCAGTGTGTCCATTTCGGCCGCTTTCAGGCGTTTTGGGACTATTGCTCCTTGCCCCCCCCCCCCCCCCCTTTGATCCGCCAGTGTCCATGATCGTATCCAGGCAAGCCTGCATAAGGCAGACATGCAATGCCCTGACCTTTAGAAGCCAACTATACACATACCGCTTTGTATTTGCCAGTGATGTTAGTGATGTCAGTGATGAACAAACAGCCCAGCAGTTCTGTTTTTGCAGCAGTTCTGTTTCTGCAGCAGTTTTGTTTCTGCAGCAGCAGTGCAGCAGTTCTGTTTACATAAGCCCGTATCCCGGCGTTCCAACAACAGACCTCTGTACTCCGTAACACTGTTGATCCGCGCCCACTCCTGGTTTGTCCGACAGTGATATTGGTAGTGAGACTGTAAGTGGTCGCCCTCGCAGGTTCGCCAGAGTGACAGAACTCCTAGGAACCGTCGCGAGCGCGCCTACACACACGCGCCGTGTGTATGTGGGACTGCGTGTCGCCTGACCTCCCTGCCCGTCACCATGGGTGTGGAGCATGTGGTGCGACTGGGCGTCCATCACATCCCCTCCCTGCTGCCTCGTCTTGCCCAGTACGGCGCCTATGGCCTGCGCACGCGCAGCCTGCTGCTGATGCTCCACAAACGAATCGTGCCGTGCCCGGTGGAGATGTTCACCACTGCAGGACCGGACTGCCCGGAGGCCGTGCTCCTGACCGTGCTGCGGCCCTCGGCTCGGCACGCCGTACTGGACGTGTGCGGCCGGGAGGACGCGGCCAGCCGGCGTCGGCTCGACCGTCTGATCCGCTCGCCGCAGCTCGACGGGCTCTGGCGCACTCCGTTCCGCTCGGCAGACGTGGCCGTGGATCTGGCGGACGTGCTGGTCGCGGCGGCTGAGGACCGCGGGCACCACGTCACCTTCAGCGACACCGTCGCGAGGTTGTACCAGCGGCCGGTCCAACTACCGCCGCCGCCGCAGCCACCGGTCGCCGCCGGCCTGTCGGAGGTGTCGGTCCGGCCGCTGGAGCAGCGTCACCTGGCTCGGGTGCGCGCCCGTTGGCCGTTCGCCGCTCAGTGTCCCGACATAGACGCCATATTGCGGGAGGCGACCGCCGCCGGGCTGTCGGCGGGGGTGTTCCTGAGCAACGCGGCCGACGACCAGCCCGTCTCCTGGAACCTCGTCAACACGCGCTCAGGGGATATTGGGTTCGGGTATACGGAGCCAGAGCAACGCGGCCGCGGGCTCGGCAGGCTGGTGCTGACTCGAATAGTGACGGTTTGTGATCGCTGGGGCATCCCCAGTCTGGTTTACATAAATGACAGCACACATGCTATCCGGATGGTCAGGAAGATGGGTTTTGTGCCAGAGCATCAGCTGATCTGGCGGAACTTTGCGCCCGGAGGCGACTCATCAAATGTGGCGTGAGCATAAGATGGCAGAGACGCAGAGAGAAATCCGACGGTGGCTGTATCCATGGTGTTCAGGAACGCGGGACTATCGCATATTGGACTATGGTAAACAATAAAGCATACATGAAATAGAAAGAACCACTGTGTTGAAAAACGTCAACACCTGTCGATGGGATGTGTTTCTACGTCGTTACGTTAATCGAGATGTTTTATTTTTTTTAATAAATTTAGTCCGAATGTTTTGAATGGATGGATTTCAGAGGTCAGGCCCCGCACTAAGCATAGCTTGTTGCGCAGGCCCTGACCCCCACCACCCGATCAAGCAATTCCTGGCGTCCGGCAGAATTTAGAAGCGAAAGTTGTACATGCCCGACATACCTGGACACGGTCCGCCCCGCCCTCTGACGTCAACTGACCTTGAGTGTGACCGCTGCCACCGGCCACAGGCCATCCCAGTCGGGGGAAAATAGCGAGCGCCGAAGCGACTCGAACCCGGGCTGCCACTACCGGGTGAGGTCAGAAGTCCGGCGCTCTCCCAACTGAGCTACAGGGGCGGCAAAAGTACATAAATTACATAATTACAAAATTTACATAATTACAAAATTTACATAATTACAAAATGTACATAATTACAAAATGTGCATAATTACAAAATGTACATAATTACAAAATTTACATATTTTTTTTTTTTTTACATAATTACAAAATTTACATAATTACAAAATTTACATAATTACAAAATTTACATAACAAAATTTACATAATTACAAAATTTACATAATTACAAAATTTACATAATTACAAAATGTACATAATTACAAAATTTACATAATTACAAAATTTACATAATTACAAAATTTACATAATTACAAAATTTACATAATTACAAAATGTACATAATTACAAAATTTACATAATTACAAAATTTACATAATTACACAATTTACATCACAAAATTTACACGATTACAAAATGTACATAATTACAAAATCTACATAATTACAAAATGTACATAATTACAAAATTTACATAATTACAAAATTTACATAATTACGAAATTTAAATAATTACAAAATTTACATAATTACCAAATTTACATGACAAAATTTACATGACAAAATTTACATAATTACAACATTTACATAATTACACAATTACCAAATTTACGTAATTACAAAAATTGCATAATTACAAAATTACATTAGTAGCGGATCCAGGATTTCGGGAGATAGGCCGTCACGTAGCAAAGTGGGCCCCCTCAGGCTTTGGTGGACCTCTCAAGCATTGGTGGGCTCGTTTGGCCTTAGTCAAGTGTAGGCCAGAATGGACCCTTTTATTTCAATATGTTAATTTATGATGCCAAAATGGGCCTCTACAAACCAGAATTGGCCCTCTTCAAGCCAGAATGGACCCTCTGGAGGCCAGAGTCGGCCATCTGGAGGCCAGAGTGGACCCTCTGGAGGCTCTGGAAGCCAGAGGGGCCCTCTAGAGGTCATGGGTGAGCCGTATGCCAAAGTGGGCCTTTTGGAGGGCAGTGGTCACTGGTCCCTCTGGATGTCAGGATGGGCCCTGTGGACATCAGAGTGAGCCCTCTGAAACCAGATGGGACCCTTTGGAGGTCAGAGTGTGCCCGCTGAAGGATAGTGGGCCCTCTGGAGATCAGCGTGGGCATTGTGGAAGCCAGGGGGCCCCGGAAGCCAGAGTGACTCTCTAGAAGCCTGTGGAGGTCCCAGTGTATTATCTGTAAGAAGATTGGGTCCTACCTCCTATATAGGCCTGAATCAGGCCTTTGTAGGTCAGTATGCACTCTTTGTAGGTCAGTATGCACTCTTTGTAAGCCAGAATGGGCCCTCTGAATGTGAGGTTGTGCCCTCTGTAAGCCAGAATGGGCCCTCTGAATGTGAGGTTGTGCCCTCTGTAAGCCAGAATGGGCCCTCTGAATGTGAGGTTGTGCCCTCTGTAGGCCAGAATGGGCCCTCTGAATGTGAGGTTGTGCCCTCTGTAAGCCAGAATGGGCCCTCTGAATGTGAGGTTGTGCCCTCTGTAGGCCAGAATGGGCCCTCTGAATGTGAGGTTGTGCCCTCTGTAAGCCAGAATGGGCCCTCTGAATGTGAGGTTGTGCCCTCTGTAGGCCAGAATGGGCCCTCTGAATGTGAGGTTGTGCCCTCTGTAAGCCAGAATGGGCCCTCTGAATATGAGGTTGTGCCCTCTGTAGGCCAGAATGGGCCCTCTGAATGTGAGGTTGTGCCCTCTGTAAGCCAGAATGGGCCCTCTGAATGTGAGGTTGTGCCCTCTGTAAGCCAGAATGGGCCCTCTGAATGTGAGGTTGTGCCCTCTGTAAGCCAGAATGGGCCCTCTGAATGTGAGGTTGTGCCCTCTGTAGGCCAGAATGGGCCCTCTGAATGTGAGGTTGTGCCCTCTGTAAGCCAGAATGGGCCCTCTGAATGTGAGGTTGTGCCCTCTGTAGGCCAGAATGGGCCCTCTGAATGTGAGGTTGTGCCCTCTGTAAGCCAGAATGGGCCCTCTGAATGTGAGGTTGTGCCCTCTGTAGGCCAGAATGGGCCCTCTGAATGTGAGGTTGTGCCCTCTGTAAGCCAGAATGGGCCCTCTGAATGTGAGGTTGTGCCCTCTGTAGGCCAGAATGGGCCCTCTGAATGTGAGGTTGTGCCCTCTGTAAGCCAGAATGGGCCCTCTGAATGTGAGGTTGTGCCCTCTGTAGGCCAGAATGGGCCCTCTGAATGTGAGGTTGTGCCCTCTGTAAGCCAGAATGGGCCCTCTGAATGTGAGGTTGTGCCCTCTGTAGGCCAGAATGGGCCCTCTGAATGTGAGGTTGTGCCCTCTGTAGGCCAGAATGGGCCCTCTGAATGTGAGGTTGTGCCCTCTGTAGGCCAGAATGGGCCCTCTGAATGTGAGGTTGTGCCCGCTGTAGGTCAGAGTGGGTTAACGAGAGCATTGTGTTTATCTTTCAGATAAAGGGGGTGTGTCTACTGTTTTTGGTTTGTCAATAACTTGTTATTTTGGTAAGCAGTTGTTGCTTGGACGTCTGCCAGCGATACAATTCACATTTTGAGCCTCTTTAGTTGCATTTTTGAGCATATTGTCTTTGCCCATTTTTTCATTTTGATATTGATAACAACGATTGCCACATCACTTTCCACAATGAGGGTAATCAGAGGGACTAGATGAAGTGTAAATACGAAACGCGTTTAATCATACAAATATAAATTATTAGGTGAATTGGCTTGCCCAATAATTATATGTTCGCAGTTGTATCGATACTATAGTGGTGGTGCGCTATCTGAGGTCTACCTGATAACTTTTTGCTACGAGTTTATTATTATAAATTGAGTCGGAATGTTTTTTCAATGGCTGGATTTCCGAGGCGTAGGGGCTGTTCCAGCGCCCTCACCCGGAAATTGGAATAGGTTGAGGCGTGCCCGGTGGAGGTGCGGTGGAGCGGCGCGCGGGAACGAGCGGTAGAGACTCGGTGGAATTATCAGCTGTTGGCCATCATTTGTTTGGGTGCGAATTCACGGTCACGGTCACGGTCTCCGCTGTAATGCGAGCCGCACACTGGGCGATTCGGCGAGTGATATCACTGCGACATTCTGCGGTTCCGCGGTGTTTAGCACAGACAAAGCTCGTCCGGACCAGCTTTATTCCGCGATATCGCGCGCCGAATGACGCAGTGTGCAGTTAATGACGCAGTTAATACAGACACTTTATTCTTCGCAGTTTTGCGTTTTACCGTGCGTATCAGAAATGTGCTGAGGTATTTTTATCCACCGTGCGTTTAACATAGATCTAAACAACAATGGAATCCATGCAAAAGCTGTCCACAATGCTCTTCGCAATGCTCTGGTGCGCCATAGCTGCCGTAATCCGACTTTGCCCGATCTCATCCGCTCGACGAGCGGTTGAGATTTTGCTCATCCGGTTGAGGTTACTGGAGGCTCAACCGATTTCAGTTGAGGCGCGGGACGCGGGAACGGCCGGTGGAGAAAATAAGGCCTCAACCTATTCCGGGTGAGGGCGCTGGAATAGCCCCATAGCTTGTTTAGGATTAGATTAGGCCGAGGCATAGTCCAGCGCTAAGCATAGCTTGTTGCGCAAGCCCTGACCCCGCCACCCGATCAAGCAATTCCTGGCGTTCGACAGAATTTAGAAACGAAAGTTTTACGTAGCCGACATAGTCCACACGGTCCGCCCTGCCCTCTGACGTCACCTGACCTTGAGTCAGGGTCAGACTGGTTATTGATTCAACTTTTTTGGAACAATTCAATCATGATTCATTTTGGAATCTGGATGATTCAATCACCATTCGATTCACGGATACAATTTTGAGAAATGATTATTTCTGATTCAAAGAACCAAAACAAATATTTTAATTGATTCACGTTTTATTAAACTTTTTAATATATGTGGTGAATTTATGTCAAACCAATACCAATGGAAACATACATATATATGATCATGAAAACATTGTTACAACAATACTATTTCAGTATAAATGAATGTAGCCACTGGGATTGCATATATTTGCACAATTTACCAGTGTACTTGAATCGTTAAGAATCGTTAAATCTTTTGATTCAATCAGCCTTGATTTGATGCGAGTTTTGATTCCATCACGATTCATGAATCAAAAGATCTGGAGATGAATCAATTATTTGTTAATTCAAGGAATTTTGATTGAATGATTCCAATCGATTCAATCAGAGTCGAATCAATAACCAGTCTGGTCAGGGTCCAATGGTTGATTTGGAGCTGAGGTGCAGAGTGGAAAATTCAGGCTAAAATATGCATAAAGAGTGGAAAATTAAACAACAAAAACCATATGTAGTCAGCATTATCAATACCCAATAATCGCTTACCAGAATTAGTTATTACCTTACCTATGCCAATTCTTATCAGTCTTTCCCTCCACAGGCTGTCTCTATCATTGTATTAATAAAACAGAATCAATTTGGAAAGAAGGCGTAGGAAATTCACAATAAAACGCAAGAAAAGGAGTGAAAATATAATATCCATAGGGTGTCGATTTCCACCCAAATTATCCAATGCTAGGACACTGCCTTAAGTGCGACCGCTGCCACCGGACCCAGGCTGCCAAGCCGGGTGAGGTCAGAAGTCCAGCACTCTCCCAACTGAGCTACAGGGGCGGACTTTGCGTTGTTGTGGGGTCTCTGGAACAAAAGTGCAAAAGTGCAACTAGTGTGAATCGGGAGAAATGAAAGGCATGGTTTGATTCAGAAAATTATGTTCTATAACTGTGTCAAAAACCCAAATAAGCGATGTCAGTAGACACAACCCCTTTAAGTGTGAACCATGAGCATACAAAGGTTATGAATGATGCTACCTCATCTGCCTATTGGGCACAGAGTTTGAGATATTATCAGCAGGAAAAGCTGAAATGTGGAAAATTCAGAGCAGACCTATGCTGAAAGAATCCATAATATAAACATGCATCAATTACAATTAACCAAATACATATTACTAGTTACTACATAGATCAATGCACGCATGCATGCACACATGACCCCTACATTTTAAAACATTCCTACTCATATGGTATTTGTACCTATAAATCCCTAATTTATACATTTTTGCATAAAACTACATCCTGAAAATGAAAATGGGTCCTTTTTGGTCAAACGATCCTGTGACCTAGTGCTCAATCAAATAGAACCTGCTGCAGCATACCTGCCAGTGTGAAACAATATAAATTGATATAATATATAAATATATATTTTTTTTAAATATAGTATATAGTTACATAGTATAGGTGATAAATTGGCTGTTTCAGATCAGATATACTGATTTATTGCTTTTATTATTCTTAAGTGAGGGTGAAAACTGCAAAGCAACTTTTATCTCACCAATCTTGACCTTACCAGTAGCCAGACTCATAGGGGCTGTTCCAGCGCCCTATTGTGATTGGGTTGAGGCTTCGTTTTCCCCACCTGTCATTCTTGAGCCTCAACTAAAATCAGTTGAGCCTCCACCAAACTCAACCAGTTGACAAACAAAACCTCCATTGCTTGGAAAGAAGTTGAGGTTGGTGGAGGTAAGTTAACGTTATGTGATGACAGTTCTGGGACACTGTCCCACATTAGTGGCGCTCTGTCCATACTGTTTACATTGGAAATCACCGCCCATTCCCATGCTCTGGTCCACAGCACCTCAACTGGCGGATTGAAAACCTCTTCCAGTTGAGGGCACTGGAATAGCCCCCATACCCAGAACCCATCGATTCTGGGCCAGCCCAACTCTCCATGGACTGAGCCGCCCAAACCCCAAATTCAGACCATCAGCAGCACACATCATATTAACAAAAAACTCACCTATATTTGGTGTCTTGAGTGTAGTATTGCCATAGCATCCCACATCACCATATCCCAAGTCGTCTACCATCAGTACCAAAACATTGGGCCGGTTTGCTGCACTAACACAGCCTATCACAAATAGCAGGCAAAATACACGAATTTCCAACATGTTTCTTCCAAAAGTGCGCTTTGAAAACCGTAGCGAAGTGCCTTCAGCTTAGGCCATGCAAAACACTCCTTTTATTGGATAATATATTTTGTGATATTCTTGTAACCAAGCAGTCTAAATGACAACTCTCAATTCTCTTCTCTCTTTATCTCTCTTTATACGGCCTTGACTCAATTGACAACTTGTACTTTGGACTTTGGACCGACCGCTGCGCTGCCACAGGCGATACATGTGCGCAGTATTTTGTCGCATCTGCGCAATTTCGTTGTAAAGTAGCTCACTATTTTGCTGCAATTACAAACAACCAATGCAAATTAGTGTCAGCTAGAATAATGGACCTCCTTTCCCAATATCCCTAAACAAAATGATGCATTTTTGATGCAAATATAACAAACAATCCACTTCTCATTATTATCTAGCAAGAGAGTAGGCAGGTTGTCATCCATTGAAGTAGACATCGCTGGAACAAGTTTCGGCAGTGCTTATCATGGTGACTGGCAAATCCCGTTCGCGGCCGCTCCCAAACGATAGGGCCACCGACACCGTTATCCTGGGGTCACCATGGTGTGACGCCCGAGACCAGAGTACTTATATAATATATTATAGCCCGAGACGGTCGAGGGCCGCCTGTCGGTCTCTGACGGTCACGTGACAGGTTGCTGCCAATAAATGAACACGAACATAACCCTGGGACACAGCTCAGCAGTAGAGGTGGCAAAACGTGGACCCGAGGACCCGGTCTCTAGACCCAGTCTGGACCCAGTTGGTCCCAGACTGGGTCCCGCGAAAATATACTACCGGGTACAGACTGGGTCCAACTTATGTTTCATGCTGGTTTCACGCAAGTACACTGATACGCAGGTTTCATTGTGCTGTTGGCCAATCTGAACTGTATGTATTTGTAATCGCAAGAGCTAGTTTACTTGCACTAACTGTAGAGTGCAGATTTGCCAATATTAGTTGCGAGACAACATTTTGCTAGCTGGGTCAGCTGGGTCCAACTTGCCTTGCACCGGGTATAACTGGGTCCATTTTTCAGCTTTTGGGACCGGGTCGGGCTGGGTCCCCAAAATATCAATTTTTGCCACCTCTAGTCAGCAGCATACATGCAGCAGTCATGGTGAACTGCACCTGCAGCAGGGGCGACGGAAGAGGGAGGCAGGTGGCAGCGC
Organism: Chirona hameri; assembly: GCA_036785665.1. Classification (NCBI taxonomy): domain Eukaryota; kingdom Metazoa; phylum Arthropoda; class Thecostraca; order Balanomorpha; family Balanidae; genus Chirona; species Chirona hameri. The sequence continues at coordinate 41,049 of JAXIVJ010008292.1, forward strand.
CCCCCCCCCCCCCCCCCCCCACTCAAGAAGTGTGTGGGTGTGGGGGAGCAAACATGTGATTTCCCCCTTCCCATAAATTTGTAAGATGGTCCCTCCAGAAGTTAGTTTTCTTTTTTCTTTTTGACCGAAACAATGACCGAGGGCCTCGGCCCCGAGGTGCCCCTGCAGCCAGCCTGAGGGGCCCTCTAAGGCCGACAGAAGGCCCTCAGTCGGCCTGATGAGGGGTTTCGATAGGCCTGAGGGGGCCCTCGGTCGACCTAAGGGCCCTGGCTCCGCAATCAACATGAGGGGCCCACGGTCGGCCTGAGGGGGCCCTCACTCGGCCTGAGAGGCCCATATTTGGCCTGAGGGGGCCCTCACTCGGCCTGAGAGGTCCATATTTGGCCTGAGGGGGCCCTCGACCAGCCTGAAAGGCCTTCGGTCGGTCTGAGGTGGCCCTCAGTTGGCTTGAAAGGGCCCTCGGTCGGCCTAAGGGGGCCCTCAGCCAGCCTGAGGGGCCATCGGTCGGCCTAAGGGGGTCCTCACTCGACCTGAGTGGCCCTCTGTCAGCCCGAGGGGGCCCTCAGTCGGCCTAACTGGGCTCTCAGTCGGCCTAACTGGGCCCTCAGTCAGCCTAAGGGGCCCTCGGTCGGCCTGAGGGGGCTCTAGGTCGGCCTGAGGGGGCCCTAGGTCGGCCTGAGGGGCCCTCGGCCAGCCTGAATGAACCCTCAACCCAGGGGCGGCGGAAGAGGGGGCATGGGGCAGCTGCCCCCCCCCCCCCCCCACACACACACTCACTCAAGAAGTTGGGGGGCAAACATATGATTTCCCCCGCCCCCATAAATTTGTAGCAGGGTCCTCCAAGAGGTTAGTTCCATTTTTCTTTCTTTTTGACAGAAAAAAAATGAACCGAGGCCCCGAGGTGCCCTCAGCCAGCCTGAGGGGCCCTCTAAGACCGACAGAAGGCCCTCAGTCGGCCTGAGGGGGAGGAGGAGCTTGGTAGGCCTGCGGGGGCCCTCGGAAGGTCTGAGACTTCAACATGGGCCTGCCTGACGTTTTTTTTTCTCGACCATTTAGAGGCCCTGCATAATATAAGTAGCCTAAATCCGAGGAGAAACCATTTCGCGACATTTTTTTTTGGGGGGGGGGGGGGGGGGCTTTGGCCGCGGAGGTTTTTGGCCGAGGGGCACCTGCGCTTCTGTGGGTCGATTTGTGTCGTCCGCTTTCCTTCCACCCACGTCAACCTCAGCAATGCACAGCTGAGACTAGCGTGTCGGAGGGTTTAGCTTCGGAGAGCGCTCGGCGCTGGGCACTCCGCGTACCGCTTGCTTTTAGCACTCGCTACTAAATCGGTTGGGCCAGCCGACTGCTACTCGGCTGGTCTGGGCATCAAACAGTGGTTCAGTGGGAATGTTCGCCTTAGACTCACGCGGGGGGTAGCGACCGATGGGTTTTACACAGCTGACACGACGTAGTCATGTCGTACTGTGATCTGTACCGCTTAAGATCGGTTCCGTGAAACTTCCTTGCTTCCGTAATTTCTCGTAATGACTCTCAGTTGATTCAACTCCATTTGATCAGGAAAGAGCAAACATAACGTGTTTAACGATTCTCAAAACTGGAAAGAGGGCTGCGGGAATTCAACACGTCTACTCATGCTATAGACGCGACACGAATTTACCATCGGTCGGTCGGTCTGAGGGGGGAGGCTCAGTTGGCTTGAAAGTGCCCTCGGTCGGCATAAGGGGCCCTCATTCGTCATGGGGGCCTTCAGCCAGCCTGAGGGGCCATCGGACGGCCTAAGGGGGTCCTCACTCGACCTGAGGGGTCCTCTGTCAGCCCGAGGGGGCCCTCAGTCGGCCTAACTGGGCCCTCGGTCAGCCTAAGGGGGTCCTCAGTCAGCCTGAGAGGGCCCTCAGTCAGCCTGAGGGGCCCTCGGTCGGCCTTAAACTCATGCTGTAAACGCGACGCGAAATTACTTTAATTAACTCGTGCTCTGAATCTATCGCAAAATTTTACGTTAATCTAATCTAACATTAGCGCAACACTACATGCTTCTACATGCTCTAAACCCGTCGGCCGAAGGACAGGGTTAGAGCCTAGCCCTAACCCTAAATTGGTCCGACCTACCTTCATGAAAAGCGGACCCGAGTGAGAACGAAATCTCGCCGCACGCTACCCGCTCGAGGCCATTTCCGCCGCCTCTAACTCTCCTCCAATAAGACGGCTTTCGCCTTTGCCGGGCGTCCGTTGACCCTACCGCGGACTCCACTTCTTTGCCCCCCCCCCCCCCATCCGAAAATACCTTCCGCCGCCACTGACCTGCCGCGAACCAATGACAGAGCTGGAGTATGTCGATCCACCAAGCTTGAGCGCACTTCACAGAAAAGTGTTTGTATTTGAACTGTTATCGCTCTGCTCGACATCTCCATTTTCTACCCATTTGCTGTTGGTTGAAGCTGGTCAGATCTGAGTGTTCAAATGTGTGCCAGCCCAACTCTCCAGTCCGAGTGCGAAAATGGTGTATAGATTTAGATGGACCAAATAGGCCGCTACCGATCATTTTCAGAATATATTTTCACCCAGTGGCGGATCCAGGATTCGGTTAAGGAGGGGGCCACGTAGCAAAGTGGGCCCCCAGGCCTTGGTGGCCCCCTCATGCCTTGGTGGCCCCCTCAAGCCTTGTTGGGCCCTTTTGACCTTGATGACAAATGCAGGCTAGAATGGACCCTTTTAGTTAAAAATATGCCCTTCACATGCTAAAATGGGTCTCTACAAACCAGAATGGACCCTCTTCAAGCCAGAATGTGCCCTCTGGAGGTCAGAGTGGGCCCTCTGAAGGTCAGAGTGGGCGCTCTGAAGGTCAGAGTGGGCCCTCTGAAGGTCAGAGTGGGCCCTCTGAAGGTCAGAGTGGGCCCTCTGAAGGTCAGAGTGGGCCCTCTGAAGGTCAGAGTGGGCCCTCTGAAGGTCAGTGGGCCCTCTGGAGGTCAGAGTGGGCCCTCTGGAGGCCGGAGTGGGCCCTCTGGAGATCAGAGCGGGCCCTCTGGAGGCCGGAGTGGGCCCTCTGGAGGTCAGAGTGGGCCCTCTGGAGGCCGGAGTGGGCCCTTTGGAGGCCGGAGTGGGCCCTTTGGAGGCCGGAGTGGGCCCTCTGGAGGTCAGGAGGCCAAAGTGGCCCCTACGGAGACCAGAGTGGGCTCTCGGGAGGCCAGAATGAGCCCTCTGCAGGTCAGAGTGGTCAAATTTACTTGTGATTTGTTCAAAAACGAGGTGAAATTCGTTTCGAGTCCTTCGATCGGCTATGGGGCCCCCCTCGGGTTATTGGGCCCCTTCGAGGCTCAAGGGGTGGGGGCATGCCCCCTCTGGATCCGCCACTGTAATTTCACAGTCATTCGTGAGATGAATAGACGCTACCATAGTACATTGCAACTCCAGACATCTGGATTGCCGTTTTAAAGTCGCTGCTTCGATTCAAGCACGGCTGATTTAAATAAAGGCAATAGATGTAATATATACGTCAAGGCAGCTGTATTTCAGGGCTCGTTGCATACAAACAAAACACCAAAGGTGTCGAACGTAAATATGTACATTGCACATAAATCACAAGAAAATATCATACAATCTGACTGCGTTACATGATTCGTTCATATCTATATGTATATCTTAGCCGAACTGTCAACAAATTCCAAAAGCAAGTTTTCAAGTGGTAATTCAATCGGCCCGGAAACGATTACGTTGGCTAAGTTCGTTCGTTTCGTTCGTTCGTTTCGCTGACAGTGTAGAATCTAAGTTATTTCATTCTCCTTCCTCGAACTCGGGAATCGGGATATAGTAGGTAAGCATACTGTTCTGTTTGATACGTGTTACGCAACGCCTGTGGCTATGTCTACTGCATTTCGTTCACGATCGCAAACTACTGGCACATAAGCATACAATTCACCCGGGGATCGCTTTGCAAAACAGACTGAACGCCATG
>JAXIVJ010008292.1:47500-50000 GCA_036785665.1 Chirona hameri
TATATGTATATATGTATATATGTATATATGTATATATGTATATATGTATATATGTATATATGTATATATGTATATATGTATATATGTATATATGTATATATGTATATATGTATATATGTATATATGTATATATGTATATATGTATATATGTATATATGTATATATGTATATATGTATATATGTATATATGTATATATGTATATATGTATATATGTATATATGTATATATGTATATATGTATATATGTATATATGTATATATGTATATATGTATATATGTATATATGTATATATGTATATATGTATATATGTATATATGTATATATGTATATATGTATATATGTATATATGTATATATGTATATATGTATATATGTATATATGTATATATGTATATATGTATATATGTATATATGTATATATGTATATATGTATATATGTATATATGTATATATGTATATATGTATATATGTATATATGTATATATGTATATATGTATATATGTATATATGTATATATGTATATATGTATATATGTATATATGTATATATGTATATATGTATATATGTATATATGTATATATGTATATATGTATATATGTATATATGTATATATGTATATATGTATATATGTATATATGTATATATGTATATATGTATATATGTATATATGTATATATGTATATATGTATATATGTATATATGTATATATGTATATATGTATATATGTATATATGTATATATGTATATATGTATATATGTATATATGTATATATGTATATATGTATATATGTATATATGTATATATGTATATATGTATATATGTATATATGTATATATGTATATATGTATATATGTATATATGTATATATGTATATATGTATATATGTATATATGTATATATGTATATATGTATATATGTATATATGTATATATGTATATATGTATATATGTATATATGTATATATGTATATATGTATATATGTATATATGTATATATGTATATATGTATATATGTATATATGTATATATGTATATATGTATATATGTATATATGTATATATGTATATATGTATATATGTATATATGTATATATGTATATATGTATATATGTATATATGTATATATGTATATATGTATATATGTATATATGTATATATGTATATATGTATATATGTATATATGTATATATGTATATATGTATATATGTATATATGTATATATGTATATATGTATATATGTATATATGTATATATGTATATATGTATATATGTATATATGTATATATGTATATATGTATATATGTATATATGTATATATGTATATATGTATATATGTATATATGTATATATGTATATATGTATATATGTATATATGTATATATGTATATATGTATATATGTATATATGTATATATGTATATATGTATATATGTATATATGTATATATGTATATATGTATATATGTATATATGTATATATGTATATATGTATATATGTATATATGTATATATGTATATATGTATATATGTATATATGTATATATGTATATATGTATATATGTATATATGTATATATGTATATATGTATATATGTATATATGTATATATGTATATATGTATATATGTATATATGTATATATGTATATATGTATATATGTATATATGTATATATGTATATATGTATATATGTATATATGTATATATGTATATATGTATATATGTATATATGTATATATGTATATATGTATATATGTATATATGTATATATGTATATATGTATATATGTATATATGTATATATGTATATATGTATATATGTATATATGTATATATGTATATATGTATATATGTATATATGTATATATGTATATATGTATATATGTATATATGTATATATGTATATATGTATATATGTATATATGTATATATGTATATATGTATATATGTATATATGTATATATGTATATATGTATATATGTATATATGTATATATGTATATATGTATATATGTATATATGTATATATGTATATATGTATATATGTATATATGTATATATGTATATATGTATATATGTATATATGTATATATGTATATATGTATATATGTATATATGTATATATGTATATATGTATATATGTATATATGTATATATGTATATATGTATATATGTATATATGTATATATGTATATATGTATATATGTATATATGTATATATGTATATATGTATATATGTATATATGTATATATGTATATATGTATATATGTATATATGTATATATGTATATATGTATATATGTATATATGTATATATGTATATATGTATATATGTATATATGTATATATGTATATATGTATATATGTATATATGTATATATGTATATATGTATATATGTATATATGTATATATGTATATATGTATATATGTATATATGTATATATGTATATATGTATATATGTATATATGTATATATGTATATATGTATATATGTATATATGTATATA
>JAXIVJ010008292.1:55000-56280 GCA_036785665.1 Chirona hameri
ACAGACGGGGGAGATGGACATAATGACAGACGGGGGAGATGTACATGACATACGGCGGAGATGGGCATAATGACAGACGGGGGAGATGGACATAAGGACAGACGGGGGAGATGGACATAATGACAAACGGGGGAGATGGACATAATGACAGACGGGGGAGATGGACATAAGGACAGACGGGGGAGATGGACATAATGACAAACGGGGGAGATGGACATAATGACAGACGGGAGAGATGGACATAATGACAGACGGGGGAGATGGACATAATGACAGACGGGGGAGATGGACATAATGACAGATGGGGAGATGGACATAAAGACAGATGGGGGAGATGGACATAAAGACAGACGGGGGAGATGGACATAATGACAGACGGGGGAGATGGACATAATGACATACGGGGGAGATGGGCATAATGACAGACGGGGGAGATGGACATAAGGACAGACGGGGGAGATGGACATAATGACAAACGGGGGAGATGGACATAAAGACAGACGGGGGAGATGGACATAATGACAGACGGGGGAGATGGACATAAAGACAGACGGGGGAGATGGACATAAAGACAGACGGGGGAGGGGGAGATGGACATAAAGACAGACGGGGAGATGGACATAAAGACAGACGGGGGAGATGGACATAATGACAGACGGGGGAGATGAACATAATGACAGACGGGGGAGATGGACATAATGACAGACGGGGAGATGGACATAAAGACAGACGGGGGAGATGGACATAATGACAGACGGGGGAGATGGACATAATGACAGACGGGGGAGATGGACATAATGACAGACGGGGGAGATGGCCATAATGACAAGACGGGGGAGATGGACATAATGACAGACGGGGGAGATGGACATAAAGACAGACGGGGGAGATAGACATAAAGACAGACGGGGGAGATGGACATAAAGACAGACGGGGGAGATGGACATAATGACAGATGGGGGAGATGGACATAAAGACAGATGGGGGAGATGGACATAAAGACAGACGGGGGAGATGGAGATAATGACAGATGGGGGAGATGGACATAAAGACAGATGGGGGAGATGGACATAAAGACAGACGGGGGAGATGGACATAATGACAGACGGGGGAGATGGACATAATGACATACGGGGGAGATGGGCATAATGACAGACGGGGGAGATGGACATAATGACAGACGGGGGAGATGGACATAAAGACAGACGGGGGAGATGGACATAATGACATACGGGGGAGATGGACATAAAGACAGACGGGGAGATGGACATAATGACAGA
>JAXIVJ010008293.1:0-56278 GCA_036785665.1 Chirona hameri
ATATATATATATATATATATATATATATATATATATATATATATATATATATATATATATATATATATATATATATATATATATATATATATATATATATATATATATATATATATATATATATATATATATATATATATATATATATATATATATATATATATATATATATATATATATATATATATATATATATATATATATATATATATATATATATATATATATATATATATATATATATATATATATATATATATATATATATATATATATATATATATATATATATATATATATATATATATATATATATATATATATATATATATATATATATATATATATATATATATATATATATATATATATATATATATATATATATATATATATATATATATATATATATATATATATATATATATATATATATATATATATATATATATATATATATATATATATATATATATATATATATATATATATATATATATATATATATATATATATATATATATATATATATATATATATATATATATATATATATATATATATATATATATATATATATATATATATATATATCACACACACACACACACACATGGCAATATTGACACATGACGACAATTGCTGCGCATGGCACCAAGGGCATTCGGCATTCGGCAAAAATAAATTTCGAACATTTCACATTTCGATAAAATTACTTTCGGCTAAAAGGCATTTCGACTTTTTCACATGACAACAAAATGACATTTCGGCTTTTTCACATGTTGACAAAATGACATTTCGGCAAAAAAACATTTCGATCTTTTCACATGTCGGCAAAATTACATGCGGCAAAAAGATATTTGGACTTTTTCACATGTCGGCAAAACTACCTTTCGATATTTTGACATGTCGGCAAAACGACATTTCGACATTTTGGCATGTCGGCAAAAAAACATTTTGACAAAAAGACATTCGTCACATGTTTAATCATTACCGCCATTGAACCACCCATCAGCACGGCTCGTTGGTCTAGGGGTATGATTCGCGCTTCGGGTGCGGGAGGTCCCGGGTTCAAATCCCGGACGAGCCCGCATCTGTCTTGGCTTCTTCCTGCGTCAATTGAGTTTAAACCTTGTTTGAGACTCGTCATAATTAAGAAATAAGAATAAAAATGACTTGAGTCTCAAAATTTGGAAAGTGGTCGAACAATAGTCGAAAAAGTGTCACTATATTTGAGACGGAGTAAGTGAGAACGCAAAGCGTTTGAACGAACGTAGTCCTACATATGGGCCCAAATCCGTCTTCATCTTGCTTGCATGCATGCAATATGCATGCTTGCTTGCATGCATGCCTGCTTGAATGGGTTACATGGACAACTCCCATTTCACTGCACTGATAATGCAAAGCATATACACTGATCATTTTGTTGTAAATGTACACATGGTATAGGCTAAATGAGTATATTTGACCCACCTGAAGAAACTATCACCATCAATAAATAAACAAAAGAAAATACCGGCTGGGATAAGCATGTGCGTTGACTTCGAATGCATCCTACTGACTCGATCTGAGCTGAGCAGTGAGCAGTGACTACTGACTCGATCTGAGCTGAGCAGTGACTACTGACTCGATCTGAGCTGAGCAGTGAGCAGTGACTACTGACTCGACCTGAGCTGAGCAGTGAATACTGACTCGATCTGAGCTGAGCAGTGAGCAGTGACTACTGACTCGATCTGAGCTAAGCAGTGAATACGGACTGGATCTGAGCTGAGCAGTGAGCAGTGACTACTGACTCGATCTGAGCTGAGCAGTGACTACTGACTCGATCTGAGCTGAGCAGTGAGCAGTGGCTACTGACTCGATCTGAGCTGAGCAGTGATCAGTGACTACTGACTCGATCTGAGCTGAGCAGTGACTACTGACTCGATATGAGCTGAGCAGTGACTACTGACTCGATCTGAGCTGAGCAGTGACTACTACCTCGATCTGAGCTGAGCAGTGACTACTGACTCGATCTGAGCTGAGCAGTGATCAGTAACTACTGACTCGATCTGAGCTGAGCAGTGAGCAGTGACTACTGACTCGATCTGAGCTGAGAAGTGACTACTGACTCGATCTGAGCTGAACAGCGAGCAGTGACTACTGACTCGATCTGAGCTGAGCAGTGAGCAGTGACTACTGACTCGATCTGAGCTGAGCAGTGACTACTGACTCGATCTGAGCTGAGCAGTGACTACTGACTCGATCTGAGCTGAGCAGTGAGCAGTGGCTACTGACTCGATATGAGCTGAGCAGTGGCTACTGACTCGATCTGAGCTGAGCAGTGAGCAGTGGTTACTGACTCGATATGAGCAGTGAGCAGTGACTACTGACTCGATCTAAGCAGTGAGCAGTGACTACTGACTCGATCTGAGCAGTGAGCAGTGACTACTGACTCGATCTGACCTGAGCAGTGAGCAGTGACTACTGACTCGATCTGAGCTGAGCAGTGACTACTGACTCGATATGAGCTGAGCAGTGAGCAGTGACTACTGACTCGATCTGACCTGGGAAGTAAGAAGTGATTACTGACTCGATCTAAGCTGAGCAGTGACTACTGACTCGATCAGAGCTGAGCAGTGAGCAGTGACTACTGACTCGATCTGAGCTGAGCAGTGACTACTGACTCGATCTGAGCTGAGCAGTGACTACTGACTCGATCTGAGCTGAGCAGTGAGTAGTGGCTACTGACTCGATCTGAGCTGAGCAGTCACTACTGAATCGATCTGAGCTGAGCAGTGAGCAGTGGCTACTGACTCGATCTGAGCAGTGAGCAGTGACTACTGACTCGATCTAAGCAGTGAGCAGTGACTACTGACTCGATCTGAGCAGTGAGCAGTGACTACTGACTCGATCTGATCTGAGCAGTGAGCAGTGACTACTGACTCGATCTGAGCTGAGCAGTGACTACTGACTCGATATGAGCTGACCAGTGAGCAGTGACTACTGACTCGATCTGACCTGGGTAGTAAGAAGTGACTACTGACTCGATCTGAGCTGAGTAGTGACTACTGACTCGATCAGAGCTGAGCAGTGAGCAGTGACTACTGACTCGATCTGAGCTGAGCAGTGACTACTGACTCGATCTGAGCTGTGCAGTGACTACTGACTCGATCTGAGCTGAGCAGTGACTACTGACTCGATCTGAGCTGAGCAGTGATTACTGACTCGATCAGAGCTGCCCGGTCCGATATTCCGGGATTTTCATGCAGAATTTAATCGTAACTTTATAACTTATAAGTGTCTCGGAATTGTAGATGCAACCGCAATCGGCAGCATGCTTTTTAGTCCTGTTTTTTTCGACGATAACTTTATGCGCAACATTTTGAATTTTTATAATAATTTTGCTTTGCGCACTTTTTGGTATTTTGGGAACCTTCCGCGTTAAATGATTCAGATATTTATCTGGACTACAGTACGGTTCGGCAGCTTGGCTAGTTCGGCTGCACTGCATTCTCATCTCATCTCAGGAGTCTGAGATATATATATATATATATATATATATATATATATATATATATATATATATATATATATATATATATATATATATATATATATATATATATATATATATATATATATATATATATATATATATATTCGTAGCATCTAAGGGGTCAGTCTCTAGTACCATCCCATGGTCTGTGCAGAACTGCCCCGCACGGCGACTGGTGCGACTCCAACACAAGTCAGCCAGGTTTTACTGCTCACTCTATCTGATCCCTGTGACCCACTGCTCTGCCCCGCACGGCGGCGGCTGCAGTGACAGAGGGACCTTGAGAGGAATAGCGCCCCCAGTTGCGCCTGCGTCTGCATATTGGCATCATTCCCCGCGGATTGCCGCCATTAACGCAGAGCGCCGCAACCCGTCACACCCGCGCCACACCTGTCACCGCGCCACGGACGTCACGCACGTCACGATCGCCACACCGTGACGCCATGGAGCGTCCCGTCCCGTGACGCCGTTCTGACGCAACCATCGGGTATCCTCTGCAACGCTCCGCCCCTCCTCCGCGGGGGGCGCGCGCGCCATTCCGGCGCGAATTGGCCGCGCGAATCGCACCGGATGCGCTCGGCGGCCGGCGGACGAAAGTGAAGTCAGCGGCCGAGACCGACCCGGGTGGTGGGAGGGTTGTTGAGGCTCGGAGGTGTTCAGAAGAGGAGCAGACAGCGGCCAGGTCGGTAGGGAGTCCTCCGCTGCTGTACCGGAGGTCAGACGCGGTGAGACGGGTCAGACGGGTCAGACGGGTCGGACGCGGTCAGACGGGTCAGACGGGTCAGACGGGTCAGACGCGGTCAGACGGGTCAGACGCGGTCAAACGCGGTCAGACGGGTCAGACGCGGTCAGACGGGTCAGACGCGGTCAGACGGGTCGGACGGGTCGGACGCGGTCAGACGGGTCAGACGGGTCAGACGGGTCAGACGCGGTCAGACGGGTCAGACGGGTCAGACGGGTCAGACGCGGTCAGACGGGTCAGACGGGTCAGACGGGTCAGACGCGGTCAGACGCGGTCAGACGGGTCAGACGGGTCAGACGGGTCAGACGCGGTCAGACGCGGTCAGACGGGTCGGACGGGTCAGACGGGTCGGACAAGTCACGCGGGGTCGGAAGGAGCGGAGAGAAGACATGGTGGCTGCGTCACACTTCACCATTCTTCAGGTGAGTGAAACTCCCTAGACCTCCCTGGGAGGCACTATTATATAGTCACTAGATAAACGTTGACAAATTATGTATTGAAGTGATAATGCAATGAGGAATTCGCTTAACCGAAGAAGGCGAAAAGCCAGTATTATGGAGGAATGATTGTGTAATATGTCACACTGTAACGAATATGCTCGTTTGAGGTATGTAGGTATGCTTCCTATAAACTACGGAACATTACATAATGCCGTAACGTAATGCCGGAACATTACATAACGCCGGAACAACTAACGCGTCAGATTGGTAATTTATATCTGGTTGTCAATGATGATAATCAATTGGGGTCAAGGATTGGGTATAGGGTAAAATCAATAGACAGGTATCAAAAGGCTGCTCTAAACTACTGCAAATTGTGTGGCTTAATTCTGCATCGATGAGAGCACTGAGGATGAAATAAATAGGCAACACAACCATGTTGTCCCCTGATATTATTGTTAAGCATAAACGTTTGAACAACTGTTTGAAATATAAAAATGCATCGCAAACGTTCATCACCAGGTCGCGAAAAAGTTTTTAATCGTTCACGAGCTGAACAATGTTATATATTGTTCACGACCTAAACAATGGTATATATTGTTCACGACCTGAACAATGTTATATATTGTTCACGACCTGAACAATGTTATATATTGTCCACGACCTGAACAATGTTATATATTATTCACGACCTGAACAATGGTATATATTGTTCACGACCTGAACAATGTTATATATTGTTCACGACCTGAACAATGTTATATATTGTTCACGACCTGAACAATGTTATATATTGTTCACAACATATCCAGATTCAGTGAATTATACATCCCTTAGTCTTGCATTTCTAACCACGATTTTACCCTGCAGCTTTCCGCATACGATTCTTCACCAATTAACATAATTCCAATTGCAACGTTGATTAGTTCTGCAGCCCTTGATGGCACGAGAAGCGATTCACACATCGCGTTGCGCTGGTGTGGCATGGATACGCCATGCTTTAGGAGTGCCTTTATCTTCTGATTCCGCAGATTCAAAACTTACAAATTTTATTTTGAATTGAGACTTCGTAGTTTAACCAGCAGCACATGCTCGATCATGCCATTGATTTCTGCGGAGTAGAGAAGCTGAGGTGCATCGTTCGCTGAGCGCTCCAAACACAAACATGTATGTACGTTGACGGGCGCTGCTCCTAAACCAGACAACGCAGAAATTTTACAGTTTAAATAAAATACTTGATATGAACGTTTTTGGGTGCAAATTTTAACCCACAGTAGCCGAGCAGTTGCGAAGAAATAAGGCTCTGAAAACCATGGCTCCTGCCGACTCGTGAAACCTCGGTCGGACCGATTAAATGTATATATTTTTGTTATGTAGGTATTTTCCCTCAGCTGACGGAAGATCTCGCGGCAGTCTTGAGCGTGCGCGGTAAACATGCATTTAATTACGGTTGCTTTGTATTCCTCTAGCATAATTCATTTTGTTTGCTGCGGTCGACAAAAGCAAAGTGCATAACTGAGTGAACTGAGAATGAATGCAGCAGAAATCAAATAATGAACAGGAAATTAGAGAGCAATAACCTGAACAGTTTGTCATATTTAGCATGTGTGTCGGTTATGACAGTATGTGTTTACCGCTATCTTTCAGGTGGCGGCTGTGCTACTGATCCGTGTATTTAGCATGTGTGTCGGTTATGACAGTGTGTGTATACGGCTATGTTTCAGGTGGCGGCTGTGCTGCTGAGTGTCATATTTAGCATGTGTGTCGGTTATGACATTGTGTGTATACGGCTATGTTTCAGGTGGAGGCTGTGCTGCTGAGTGTCATATTTAGCATGTGTGTCGGTTATGACAGTGTGTGTATACGGCTATGTTTCAGGTGGCGGCTGTGCTGCTGAGTGTCATATTTAGCATGTGTGTCGGTTATGACAGTGTGTGTTTACGGCTATGTTTCAGGTGGCGGCTGTGCTGCTGAGTGTCATATTTAGCATGTATGTCGGTTATGACAGTGTGTGTATACGGCTGTTTCAGGTGGTGGCTGTGCTGCTGATCGTTGTATTTAGCATGTGTGTCGGTTATGACAGTGTGTGTTTACGGCTATGTTTCAGGTGGCGGCTGTGCTGCTTAGTGTCATATTTAGCATGTGTGTCGGTTATGACAATGTGTGTATACGGCTATGTTTCAGGTGGCGGCTGTGCTGCTGAGTGTCATATTTAGCATGTGTGTCGGTTATGACAGTGTGTGTATACGGCTATGTTTCAGGTGGCGGCTGTGCTGCTGAGTGTCATATTTAGCATGTGTGTCGGTTATGACAGTGTGTGTATACGGCTATGTTTCAGGTGGCGGCTGTGCTGCTGATCGTTGTATTTAGCATGTGTGTCGGTTACGACAGTGTGTGTGTGTGTATACGGCTATGTTTCAGGTGTCGGCTGTGCTGCTGAGTGTCATATTTAGCATGTGTGTCGGTTATGACAGTGTGTGTATACGGCTATGTTTCAGGTGTCGGCTGTGCTGCTGAGTGTCATATTTAGCATGTGTGTCGGTTATGACAGTGTGTGTATATGGCTATGTTTCAGGTGTCGGCTGTGCTGCTGAGTGTCATATTTAGCATGTGTGTCGGTTATGACAGTGTGTGTATACGGCTATGTTTCAGGTGGCGGCTGTGCTGCTGAGTGTCATATTTAGCATGTGTGTCGGTTATGACATTGTGTGTATACGGCTATGTTTCAGGTGGAGGCTGTGCTGCTGATCGGTGTATTTAGCATGTGTGTCGGTTATGACAGTGTGTGTATACGGCTATGTTTCAGGTGGCGGCTGTGCTGCTGAGTGTCATATTTAGCATGTGTGTCGGTTATGACATTGTGTGTATACGGCTATGTTTCAGGTGGCGGCTGTGCTGGTGATCGGTGTATTTAGCATGTGTGTCGGTTATGACAGTGTGTGTATACGGCTATGTTTCAGGTGGCGGCTGTGCTGCTGAGTGTCATATTTAGCATGGGTGTCGGTTATGACAGTGTGTGTATACGGCTATGTTTCAGGTGGTGGCTGTGCTGCTGAGTGTCATATTTAGCATGTGTGTCGGTTATGACATTGTGTGTGTATACGGCTATGTTTCAGGTGGCGGCTGTGCTGCTGAGTGTCATATTTAGCATGGGTGTCGGTTATGACAGTGTGTGTATACGGCTATGTTTCAGGTGTCGGCTGTGCTGCTGAGTGTCATATTTAGCATATGTGTCGGTTATGACAATGTGTGTATACGGCTATGTTTCAGGTGGCGGCTGTGCTGCTGAGTGTCATATTTAGCATGTGTGTCGGTTATGACATTGTGTGTATACGGCTATGTTTCAGGTGTCGGCTGTGCTGCTGAGTGTCATATTTAGCATGTGTGTCGGTTATGACAGTGTGTGTATACGGCTATGTTTCAGGTGTCGGCTGTGCTGCTGAGTGTCATATTTAGCATGTGTGTCGGTTATGACAGTGTGTGTATACGGCTATGTTTCAGGTGTCGGCTGTGCTGCTGAGTGTCATATTTAGCATGTGTGTCGGTTATGACAATGTGTGTATACGGCTATGTTTCAGGTGGAGGCTGTGCTGCTGAGTGTCATATTTAGCATGTGTGTCGGTTATGACAGTGTGTGTATACGGCTATGTTTCAGGTGTCGGCTGTGCTGCTGAGTGTCATATTTAGCATGTGTGTCGGTTATGACAGTGTGTGTATACGGCTATGTTTCAGGTGGCGGCTGTGCTGCTGAGTGTCATATTTAGCATGGGTGTCGGTTATGACAATGTGTGTATACGGCTATGTTTCAGGTGGCGGCTGTGCTGCTGAGTGTCATATTTAGCATGTGTGTCGGTTATGACAATGTGTGTATACGGCTATGTTTCAGGTGGCGGCTGTGCTGCTGAGTGTCATATTTAGCATGTGTGTCGGTTATGACAATGTGTGTATACGGCTATGTTTCAGGTGGAGGCTGTGCTGCTGAGTGTCATATTTAGCATGTGTGTCGGTTATGACAGTGTGTGTATACGGCTATGTTTCAGGTGGCGGCTGTGCTGCTGAGTGTCAAATTTAACATGGGTGTCGGTTATGACATTGTGTGTATACGGCTATGTTTCAGGTGGCGGCTGTGCTGCTGAGCGGCGGGGCGCGGGGTCAGCTGTTCGGCCAGCCGATGCAGACCCTGCAGGAGTTCTTAGGTCAGCCCGTCGGCTATGGACCCGCCGGCTACGGAACGGGACAGCCCGCCGGCTACGGAACACCGAAGCCCTTCCTGCAGTTCATCCGCTCCACTGTGTCCGATGGGGATGCGTCTTCAGAACACAGAGAGGCGCCGGGAAAGTCTTCAGAACACGGAGAGATACCGGGAAAGTCTTCAGAACACGGAGAGGCGCCGGGAAAGTTTTCAGAGGAATTCGGACGTGATGGAACATCGGCAGAGCATGACGATCGCGCTAAAGAGACAGGTAAAGGTCCAGGAAAGAACTATGAAAGCTTGAAGCAGACTGCCATGAAAGGATTTCGCAGAACCGTAGGCAAAAATGCTTACGGGTTCAAGCACAATCCCAAAAAGTCCAGGAACCAATTGAGTAGCAATCTGCAGAAGTCTTCAGATGATTCAAGAAGGCATTCCGAAAAATCCTCAGACAGTTCGAGCATTGTTTCAGAGAAGTCTTCAGACTTCTTCAGTCAGCCCGATTGGCCAGACTGGCCGGAACAGGGACAGGAAAAATCTCCAAACAGTGTCCGCCACATCGATGACGACCGCGAGGACGGATTTCAGCCGGGCGGATTCTTCAACGCGGAGTACTCAGTAGAGGGCGACCGTACCCGCTCAGACGCAGACGCGCATTCCGAGTCTATCGAACTACGTCAGAGGCACACCAGCCGGGATCGCCACAACTCCCTGCACGATTTCGGCACGATGCTAAACTTCGAGTCCTCCAAGTCCCGCGGCTCGGATTCGGGCAGTTACTCAGAACCGAGAGACTTCAATGCACCGCAGGAACACAGCGGCCCCGTGGAAGATTTCACTGATTCTCGGCGTGATTTCGGTCCTCCCAAACAATTCCC
The DNA here is from genome assembly GCA_036785665.1 of Chirona hameri. Classification (NCBI taxonomy): domain Eukaryota; kingdom Metazoa; phylum Arthropoda; class Thecostraca; order Balanomorpha; family Balanidae; genus Chirona; species Chirona hameri. Next base: position 9,791 of record JAXIVJ010008293.1, read on the forward strand.
AGAATCTGGAGATTTTGACTTACACCGGGATCGCGACGAGCAGCATGACGAATTCGAGTTGCAAAAGTCGGCAGTAATTTCTGAAGATTACTCAAATTCTGACGACTTCCGGCTCGAGTCGCACTCAACATCGCGAGATTTTAGCCAAGGCCACGACTTTGAACCGGCTCGTCATCACGGGGCTCAGAACGGACTCCCTGAAACTAAAATCTCCCACAACCCAGACCTCGAGACGATAGACAGCCCACGCGACGAGCACGACGTCAGAGAGGAGTTCGTGTTCGAGCCTCAGCGCACCACGCAGCACCACCGGGAGGGCTACAACACTCCGAAACCTTATACACCTCCGTCGCCTACCACTCCGACCCCGCGGCACGACCAGTTCTCCCTGGTACGGTCGGCGTACCGCCCTGAGTACGGCCACGGCCACGGCGGGGTGACGTACCATCCTCCCCAGCACACACCCCGGCAGTACGACACATCGGCACACTCGCTGCTCGGGTACAACCCGGCCAAACACGCTCCAGGCGCCTACAGCCAAGTATACAGCGACAGGGATGTGCACTCTGGATCACACCTGCACGGCCATGTCGGGTACTCGGGGCACAGCCCGTACGGAGGCACTCACGGGTACCGGGGACCGCACCTCTCGTACCCCGGTACCGCGGTACACTCCGATGGACAAACACACACCGGTGCTGGGTACGCCGGTGGTCACGGCGGGTTGCGGTACAGCGCTGTTGGGTACCAGGGAGGGTACGCCGGAGGGTACGCCGGAGGGTACGCCGGAGGGAACGCCGGAGGGTACGCCGGAGGGAACGCCGGAGGGTACGCCGGAGGGAACGCCGGAGGGTACGCCGGAGGGAACGCCGGAGGGTACGCCGGAGGGAACGCCGGAGGGTACGGGGGAGCGGGTTACCACAGCGAACAGGGACAGCTGAAGGGCGTGAAACTGCACCAAATCACGCAGCCTCTCTACCCTGATCACGGAGAAGGCGGGAACAACCACGTCGGCCACACCAGCGACTACGCCTCCCATGGCTACGTTAATCCCAGCTACGCCGCCCCAGGCTACGGCTCACCCGGCTACGCCGCCCCAGGCTACCGCTCACCCGGCTACGTCCCGCCCGGGTACGTCTCTCTGGAGTACGTCTCCCCAGGCCACGCCCCCGTCGAGCACGCCCTCGGCTACGCCGCCGGGGGCTACGGCCTGAAGCGGCCCGAGTACGACGCGGAGCATGGCCCGGTGTACTACGACGACTACAGACTGTCGGGGCGGTACGCCGGCTACGCCTCCCGGCCGTACCGCCGGGCTGACGCCGCGAACGGGGAGGGGTCAGCAACGGCGGCGTCCGAGCCGGTGGAAACGGTGGCGACAGCGGCGTCCAAGCCAAACGCCGCGGTGGAGGCGGTGGGTGCGTCTGAGTCAGTGGCAGCAGTGGCAGCAGCTTCAGAATCCGTGGCAGCAGTGACGTCAGCGGAGCCGGTGAAGGAAAAAGAGGCCGAATGAAGTGGAAACTTGCGAAGTGATATCACTGTGGTGTTTTTACATCATGATAGTATAATGCATATCGTTTGCATTAATACTAGACAAAAAACGCTAGCTTTGCGTAAATAGTAAACTGAGTTAGCAGCTTCGCAAATATGATTCAGCTGTTTGGTGCTAGATGAGTTATTTATAGTATCTAGTCCCATCACGTTGCGTTATTTAAGCGTTATTTGCGTGCACATATCTGTATCGACGAATGTTTAAATGTCATTGTTTCGTCTCATAATAAACATTCCATTAGTGCTCCTTTCTATTCAGTTTAACCCAGAATGCAGCACAGCTGGTGTGCGACAAATTCTCTCTGTGGTTAGAAGGGTGCCCGCGATACAGGAAGTGCCACCCGGGCCGCGCCACCGCTCGCCACCACTGCGTGCTGCGTGACGCGTGACGCCCGGGCCGCGCCGCCGCCCGCCGCCACCGTGCCGTGCTGCGTGACGCCCGGGCCGTGCCGCCGCCCGCCGCCACCGTGCAAGCGCACCATGTCGTAACTCCGTCCCAGATGTGGCCAGAATGGCAAATTGAGAGATGTCAAGCATGCTCTTGAAACCAACACATTTTGATTAGGAACGCTTCGAAGCATAAGAAGCCATGTATGTTGCTGGTTTTGAGTGGTCCAAAAACTCCTGGTGTGGGTGCAAAGTATGACGTGGTTGCGACATTTTTTGGTATCTGGGCGATCGGAAAACGCTTAAGTTTGGCGGTCAGTATCAGAACCAAATTTGAAGATATTGGGATAAGTCTGAATTGTTTCAGCATCTCCGAACAATCTTCTAATGATATTTGCAGTATTTAGTTTACAACTTGTATTACACATCATACTTTTCTGGAGTAATTTATTGATGCACGTATGAAATGAATAAATTTCACGTCAAAATTTAAGTAGACCGGCAAAAATTGTCAGTGGTTGCAGAGCTTCAGGATACCTTAACCCGCGCCGTGCCGGTGCTCGGCGCCACCTTCGCCGTGCGGGGGGGGGGGGGCATTTCGACGCCCCCCTCTAACTCGACTTCTATGAGACGTAGACAAAAAACAAAAATACTGTTCGAAAGTTTGTAGAACTGCATTTTGAAACTATTTCAGGCAATTTTTCATCAGGTCAATATTGAGGTCACCAGAGGTCATCAAGGGTCAGATTTTCACATTTTTGGACTTCGCTCCAGACTTTCCCAGATAGCACTATGATATCTAGTAACAAACGGAAAACAGCAATGGAAAAATAAAAAAACAACCAACCCTTGAAAAAACAACCCTTGAAAAATGCAATGGATAAAGTGTCCTCAGATTTGAGCTCAGGTGAAAATTTTAGGCACCAGAGCTAAAAAAAAGGTAAAAAAGGTTATTTTTTAGCAAAAGAGTTTTCACAAATATATTTTTACCTAACAAAGATATGTCAATAATTTTGACGCCATCGTGTTTCTCTCGTCAAGGCGTTTTGTTTCATATACATGATTACCAGGTTAGGTGAACTTATAAATTTTACCTCAGGTCAAAGTAAAGCGTTGACCCAATTAGGTCATGTTGCACATTGAGAGACGTGCCTCGACAAGACAAACACATTGGTGCCAGTTTCACTTCTCTATCTGAATTTTGTCGAGAGTAATTGGCAAAAAAAAATGTTGGTAACCTCGGGTGACCTCATCTGACCCTGTAGGGGTGACGGAACAAAAATTGCACCTGGAACTTCAAGAATGGCATATGATAACATGATCCAGAAGGAATTGGGCTGATATAATTCGTATCCTCAGAGTAGGAAACAGTTTATTATTTCCCCGTTGACTTATAATGGGGAGGTCACGGAATTGACCCGAACTTGGGTCACCGATATAACAAAATTCGAGATAAACGTATTGTAGGTACTGTTGGTCTTATAAAATCCCGTAAGTGCGAAATCGATCGGCCAAAAACTGTGGCTGTGGTGCGACCGGAAACATTTTTGGAGATGGGGTCACGTGACCTGGTCTGGTGACCTGACCTGAGATGACTCGATAATTTTTTTTAAACAAAATGTGCGCAATTGATGGACAAACAGCTGTGCCAAAAACGGCGGCGCGCAGCGCCGCTGTTTTTTCACTATCCTCGAAACACCTGAGGAGGGGGTGTCTAAACGCCCCCCCCCCCCCGGCACGGTTCGGGTTAAAACATGAGCCTACATATGTAAAGAACATGTTTCAAAAATATCTAGATAGGCAAGATATGGGAGCCGAGTTATGGACGTTTTTCCTAGCCCAGGTCGCGCTTTCCGGAGGGTGCATGACGGCCCGGGCGACCGGATGCGTGCGGCAATTGGCCCGGCGCGGCGGCGAGGGAGCATGGACGTGCTTGTTCATTGCTGATAGGGTATTATATATTGTGTATTATATTATATACACACAAATTATTGATGCACGTATGAAATGAATAAATTTCACGATGTCAAAATTTCCGTAGACTGGCATATCCTTGTTTGGATTGGTGTCGTCCATGGCACCATGGTTCATGCGTTATAGCGTATGTTAAAGCCTCTGTTACCTTCTCGAGTTTGATAAACCGAGGGACAGAGTTTTATTTCCAAGACAGATTGAGATTCAGCTAAGGAGTGGCGGCTGCGTAGCAGTGTTTTGCAATACGAGTCACCTTAGACCTAGACCTTTCCCGAGTCGCTTTGGTACCGTCTTGAGCTCATGGCCAATGTCATATGACAACCAGCAAAGCAGCGCTCTCACGTTAACATACAATGTCAAGTACAGACTGACCAATGCGTGCGTGTGTGTCTTCTGAAGAATCGCACGGGACCGGATTACAGAGGCACGAAATGACGCTTAACGAGTACAAATTATGTAGACTAACTCAACAGACGGCAAAGGTGGTAGACATTGTGTCAACAGGATGCATTTTACCTCCATAATGTAATACAGTAGGCAACATTTATGGTTAGATTTGTGTATGAACGGAGAGTCATTCACCTTCTAGAGCAGTCACGAGCTGTTTGCATGCTCTAGGTAGGTCATGTGTCACAAGTAGGTGCCATGTGGCGACAGCTATTCCACTAGAACGATGCATGAAACGGCGATCAGCAAGCACGTCTGTGCTCCCTCGTCGCCGCGCCGGGCCAATTGCCGCGCGCATCGGTTCGCCCGGGCCGTCACGCGTCGTCCGGAAAGCGCGACCTGGGCTAGGAAAAACGTCCATAACTCGGCTACCCCCTATCTTGCCTATAACGAGCAAAGCAGCTGGTTATAGGCAGCTTTTATGTGTTTGAAACATGTTCTGTACATATGTCGATTCATGTGTTAAGGCATCCTGAATCTCTGCAACCGTTGGAATTTTTTGCCGGTCAACGGACATTTTGACATCGATCAATGTATTCACTTCATACATGCATCAATAATTTGCTCCAGAAAGGTATGATGTGTAGTAAAAGTTTAAACATAAATACTGCATTTCATTATAATATTGTTCGGAGATTCCGAAACAATTCAGACTTATCCCAATATCTTCAAATTTGGTTGAGATACTGGCCGCCAAACTTAAGCATTTTCCGATCGCCCCAGAAACAACAACAAAAATGTCGCAACCACAATGTCATACTTTGTGCCCACACCAGGAGTTTTTGGACCACTCAAATCCAGCAGCATACATGGCTTATTATGCTTCGAAGCGTTCTTAATCCAAATGTGTTGGTTTCAAGAGAATGCTTGACAACTCACAATTTGCCATTCTGGCCACATCTGGGACGCAGTTATGACATGGTGCAGCGGTATATGAAATGACGCCCGGCCCGCGCCGCCGCCCGCCACCACTGTACCATGCTGGTAACTTCTGGCTGCTCCCGCTCTGGGGTACAGGAAGTGACGCCCGGCCCGCGCCGCCGCCGCCGCCACTGTACCATGCTGGTAACCTCTGGCGGCTCCCGCTCGTCGGATACGCCTCGCTTCGCTAACGGCGTGACGTTTACCACGTATTCATACCGGTTATCTCTCGACCGAGGAACATAACAGCGAGTTTATCTTCCGTTTACTGTCTGTGATTCTCAGTTCAGCGACGGAGTAAATGTTCCGTAGCCTGTAATGGGGCATTAAGCATAAATAATTCCTAGAGGGAAATCGATGGATCATGTGTGCTCACGGTTTACTCCATTTGAATGTCAGACATTCTGAGTTTGTGGAAGAACTATTTCTCCAACATGTTTGTAACAAACTTCCCTACACTACTAAAATAACCTACTAAAGGTGATGTCTTTTTGGAAACAAAGCGGGCGCGAAACGCCCGAAAGGTTTCTCATCGACTTACTAGGCAAAGCTTACATCTAAACCAGCCCGACAAATCCGTACGGACGCTTTTAGAAAGTAGACAACTTTGGGACGATTCAACCGATTGCAGTCGATCTGCGCCACTTAGCTTCATCAAATCAAACTTACTTCTGTCAGTTGTATTATAATATCGTGGTAGTGTAGCACGTGATACACACGAACGTGGGATACATAAAACCCTGTTACTGCACGAAAATCATGTCTGATGATAAAACAGCTTTATCAAACTGGGCCACATTTGGCGTACATACATTAAGTGCCAATGATACTCATACGCTCCATAATGGATCGAGCATCAGACGTCAACGCGCGAGAGGACGTGCAAGGAATAAAGGCGCAGTTGCCCGGCTAATATAACCAGGCAGGTGCCCGTCTATTATAACCGGACAGGTGCCCGGCTATTATAACCGGGCAGGTGCCCGGCTATTATAACCGGGCAGGTGCCCGGCTATTATAACCGGGCAGGTGCCCGGCTATTATAACCGGGCAGGTGCCCGGCTATTATAACCGGGCAGGTGCCCGGCTATTATAACCGGGCAGGTGCCCGGCTATTATAACCGGGCAGGTGCCCGGCTATTATAACCGGGCAGGTGCCCGGCTATTATAACCGGGCAGGTGCCCGGCTATTATAACCGGGCAGGTGCCCGGCTATTATAACCGGGCAGGTGCCCGGCTATTATAACCGGGCAGGTGCCCGTCTATTATAACCGGGCAGGTGCCCGGCTATTATAACCGGGCAGGTGCCCGTCTATTATAACCGGGCAGGTGCCCGGCTATTATAACCGGGCAGGTGCCCGGCTATTATAACCGGGCAGGTGCCCGGCTATTATAACCGGGCAGGTGCCCGGCTATTATAACCGGGCAGGTGCCCGGCTATTATAACCGGGCAGGTGCCCGGCTATTATAACCGGGCAGGTGCCCGTCTATTATAACCGGGCAGGTGCCCGGCTATTATAACCGGGCAGGTGCCCGGCTATTATAACCGGGCAGGTGCCCGGCTATCATAACCGGGCAGGTGCCCGTCTATTATAACCGGACATGACTATAACCGGTTTTTTTTTTCTTTCCCGGACCGGCCTATAGCCATATCCCGGGTTTGGGGAATTACTTCTGGCAATTTGCCAGGCAAAGAGTTACGTTATCCGGTTTATGTGGACCCGGGCAAGCTAGGGAGAAGGGGAGCTATTTTACGTTAATTAATTACTTTAACCGGTTTATATGTACCCGCAGAAATTATTTGTTCAAAGTAAATATAATATCTAACATTACGTTAAGTATTTCGTTCAAGGTCAAATATAGTATCTAGCATTGCGTTAAGTATTTCGTTCAAGGTAAAAATAAGTCAAACACGAGACACACATGCATACATATTTTTATTACAATACACCTGTACAGTGTCAGTGTTGATGGAGCCATGGCGGTGCCGTCATTGCAACAACGGGAGACTGTTGCCAGTCTCCCTGGCTCCGGCGCCTCGGCGAGACCTGGTTGTGGGGTGTATTTAGCTGGGCGAAAAGTCCTGAATAATAAAAAACCCAGCGTCTAAGGCAAAGGGGAAAAAACCTGCGCGGTGGGCCAAAAATGCGCAAGGCCAAAAAAAAACCTGTTATATTTGATTAGCTAAGCGTGTTTGGTAGAGATAATCTAAGAGAAGACCTATCAATTCAGGATAACTATCACCTAACAGTGTTTGAAGATTTAATGTGATGCTATTTTGTTGTGTGTAATTAATAATGTGCTGTCGTTTATCGTTGTGTACTGGGCAAGTAAGAAGTAAGTGCTTGATTGTGTATCGCGGATAACCTGGGCAATGTTGGCAATTTGGTGGCGGGAGATTCTCCATAATATAATAATGAGTAATTGTTGTATGACCGAGACGGAGGCGCGCCAGTATTACCTCCTTCTCTTTACAATTATGGTGACTAGATATAAAATGTTGGACTTTTGACTTGATTGGATGAAGATGAAAATGTGGAGCGGCGTCCCACTCGCTCTGGCGCAGTATGCTAAGTTGAGAGTTAATATAATTTAACACGTCTGATACTGGGCTTGGAAGTTGGTTTACTGAAGGTAATTCTAGGCTCAATTTCGCAAGTCTGTCGGCTTCCTCGTTTCCCGGGATACCTGCGTGTCCTGGGATCCAGAGGAATTCAATACTATTGTTTTTACTGTTTAAATACTTGATTAGTTGTCTGATTTTAAATACTATCGGGTTTCTACATTCACTAATCGAGGAAATAGCCTTGAGCGAGGCGGACGAGTCTGTGCAAATGACTACTTCCTTAAGTTTTTATTTTCTGACATATATTAATGCTAATAAAATGGATGACAATTCCGCTGTGTATACGCTATTTATGTCGGGAAGTCTAAAGTTATTGCTAACTGTGCTTGTGTAGAATGCACCACCGGTTCGGCCGTCGCTTCGAGAGCCGTCTGTGTATATGTATGTGTATGTGTTGTGTTGTGCTTTGTGTTCGTTGAAGAGTGTGTGTGTCTCTGCCGCCGTGACTGTGTTTTTGTTGTGTGTGAAGAGGTGGTGTGTGTCTGGTGTTGTGTCGAGCCAGTGAGATGTGAGTGGTGGCGTTGGCATTGTGTTGATGTGTGGAATGTTGAATAGTGCGAGTGTTTGTCTGATTCTGTGACTGATGAGTGGGTGTCGTTTTTGTAGTAGTGTTTGTCGTCTTGTGGGTGCGGGGTGATTTAAGATGTGGAATGTTGGGCGTGTGGGGTGTGAACTTGCTCTGGTGTAGAATCTAAGTAGTGTGTATTTGCGTCGGCGGCAGAGTGTGGGAATGTTTGTGTCGATGTGTAAGTTTGTGGTGTTGGTGGTGCGGCAGGCTCCAGTCACGATCCGCAAGGCAGCGTTTTGGACAGTTTGCAATTTTTTAATTTGTTTGGAACATATGTCATCAAATAAGAATGCGTTATAGTCCAGTATTGGGCGTACCAGGGAAGTATATAGTTGGAGAAGAGTGACACGATCTGCGCCCCACTCTCGACCAGCCAATGACTTCATAATATTAATTCGTCTCGTGCATCTCTGCACTAAATCATTGAAGTGTGGGATGAACGAGAGACGTGTGTCTAGCGTTATTCCCAGATACTTGAATGATTTGACGAAAGGGATAATTTGATTGTTATATTTTAATGGAATGTAGGGTTCCACATATGCAGGTCTCTTTGAAAAAATTAGAGATGCAGATTTACTTGGAGAAATTTCCAGACCCCATTTGTCGCACCATACCTTTATATCAATGAGTACTAGTTGTAACATTTTGCTGGCTTGATCGACACTCGGGTGCGAGAACCACACCGCCAGGTCATCAGCGTACATTGAAAATTTAAGACCTTTGTCGATCTTGTTAATATTACTGAAAATGATGTTAATCATAATTAAAAATAGGGTCGGGGAGAGGACCGATCCCTGTGGGACACCGTGGTCCTGATTTTGATTTGGAGAATATGTGTTGCCGCACCTTACATTAAAAGTTCTATTTTCTAAAAAGTTTTGGATAAATTTAGCGAGTCGACCTCGAATTCCGGCCTTATGGACCTTTACTAGAAGTGCAGTCTTATTGACTCTGTCAAACGCAGCTCTCAAATCAAGAAAGAGGGCAGCTGTGACCTCTCTCCCTCGAAAGCCGCGCTGGACAGAGTCGATAAGACCAACTAAATTGTCCGCAGTGGAGCGACCAGGTCGAAAACCACTTTGGTGTGGGGAAAGTATATTATTTGTTTCAATGTATGTCCTGATGCGTCCATTAACCATGCGTTCGAATAGTTTACATGCACAACTAGTTAGAGAAATGGGGCGATAGCTAGCGGGAGAAGATTTGGGTTTGCGAGGTTTGATTATAGGAATTAGCGTACTATTATGCCAAGATTCAGGGAAAGTGCCATCAAACCACATGGTATTGAAGGCTGTTAGTAAGTTGGTGAGACCAGTCTCTGTCAAGTTTTTGAAGAAGGAGTAGTCAATTTGATCTGGTCCTACAGAAGTTTTACCACATTTACCTATAGCGTACGTTAACTCGGAGTTGGTAAAAAGAGAGTTGTAGATTTCTACATTATTAGAGTCAAAGCTAATAGATTGGAATTGATCGTTAAGTTGGTTATTAAAAGTTGGTGTACATTGTTGCGTTGATGATATGTTAGCGTAGTGTTGTGCAAATTGTGTTGCCACCTCTAGGGGAAGCGTGTAAGATGTGTTGTGTATTTGTAAGTGTGGGATTTTGTATGCCGGTGGTCTTTTATTTGAAAACGATTTAATTAATGTCCAAATTTTTGAGAGGGAGGTAAATCGATTAAAGGTAGATGAGAATTCCTGCCAAGATTCTTTTTTTGCTTTGTCAATGATTGTTTTAGCCAAAGAGCGGGTTTTCCGCGCTTCGTGTTCGTTTTCTGCAGTTATACAAGATTGAAATTTTCGAAATGCTCTTTTCCGGAGGGCAACAGCTCTTTGGCATTCTGTGTTCCACCACGGGGCAGTACGCTGCCTCGGGTGGCGTTGTGTGTGTGTGCGTGTGTGTGGAATGTGCTGGTGTGCTGATGCGAGAATAGTGTTTAAAAATGTGTTAATGTCAGTCTGGGAGTCTGCGGGGTGACTAGTGTCAATGTGTTTTTGAAAGGAGGACCAGTCGGCTTTGCGAAGGTTCCATCTAGGCAGAGAGTAAAAATTGGTCTGTCCTGAAGGGACTTGGAGTTCTAAGTGAATTGGGTAATGATCGCTAAAAAGAGGGTCAGATTGTGCATTAAATGTAAAAAGAGTCGCGATGCGTGGTGTGGCGAAGGCGAGATCAATGGCGCTGTAAGACAACACGCCTCCTGAGTGGTGTACGTGTGTGGGTGATTGGTCGTTAAGGAAGACCAAATTATGCCGGTCCAGTAGGTCCAGCATAATTTGGCCGCGGAGAGAGTTCTGAAGGCAGCCCCACGCCCGACTATGCGCGTTGAAATCGCCCATAATCAGACATGGGGTGTTAATATTTGTAATAAGCTGGGAAAAAGAATCAATGTCTATGTCCTCAGTCGGACGAAAATAAATAGAGATAAGAGTTAGTTCTATCTGAGCGATTTTAATATTAACGCCAACTGCGTCTAAGGTTGTTTGAAGGTCGATTTGGTGATGCAAAAGTTGGTTTGAAATAAGCAAAGCCGAGCCGCCTCGGCGCGGTGACGCATTTACGTTGTTTGTATAAAGGCTATATCCGGGTATTTTAAGAGTATAATTATTAAAGTCGGCGTCGATAAAACGGGTTTCCTGGACAGCGGCTACTAACGGATTATTATTTAAGACATAATGTTTGAATTGCCCCCAATGGGATATTAATGATCTAACATTCCATTGGAGGATGAATTCTGATTGTTTGTTATTCATCGTGAGTTACTTCCAGACCTTGCCTCGCGGTCGCCCGGGTACGCCTGCATTGGGAGCGGGAGCGGGGGGGGGGGGGCTCGACCTATCTGTAGGGAGCTGGGCGGGGCGGATGGGCTGGAAGCCTGAGTTGCTTTCCTCTGAGAGCAGGGGAAGGGGGGAGGGGGGGAGGGCGGGGAGAGGGAGCAGGGGGGCGGGGAGATTGAGCGGCTGGGGAACGAGGAGGGGGGGCGGGAGGGCGGCGAGAGGGAGCGGCGGGAGGGCGGGGAGCGGGAGGGGCGAGGCTGGGTGCGGTGGCTGGTCACGCGGCGGGTGACGGCTCGGAGCAGTGAGGTGTCCGACTCGCCTGCAGACGAGTCGTCGGAGTCTTCCTTCGTGGATGACCCCCTGGTGCTCTGGGGATCTGAGTCCTGGGACCCGGCTGGGGACTCCGCCAGATGTTCGGCGGGGGTGGGCGTGGGTGCCACTGGGGCACAGCCAGAGTCCGTGTTGGACTTGGCTTGGGAGGGGCAGGGCTCGCAGGGGCGCTCGACCTGAGCAGCCGCCTGCACCGGTGGGAAGGACCCGCGTGGGGACCGACGGGGAGAGGGCGTGAGTCGGGTCGGGGTTGGCAGCAGCGGCCACACTCTGGGAGCCAGCGCTGGGGTGGGAGGCGGGGCGATTAGCGTCGCCCGTCGGGCCTTGGTCTGTTCGACCACTGTCCGTCTGGCCGGGCAGTCCCGGGACCACGCGGCGTGGGGTCCGCCGCACGACACGCAGCGCATCGCTGCGGTGTCGCCACAGTCACAGAGGGCTGTCTCGTGCGACGAGGCGCACTTCCCGCAGGTGGGGAGACGGGCGTGACAGTTCCGCTGGTGGTGGCCGAAGCGCCAGCAGTATCGGCACTGCTGGGGCGCCGGGGTCCACTCAGTTACTGCGGCTCTGATGTAGCCGCAGTAAATCTGCTGAGGCAGGTCTAGCCCCCGGAACCGGAGCTTGATCATGGGATTCGGTCCCGGCTTTTGGGACCTCATCCTCACAACCTCCGTGACCCCTTGGGTCACCAGCTCCTGCAGGAGCACGGCCTCGGTAAGGCTGTTGACATCGGGGCAGTAGATGTAGCCCTGGCAGGAGTTCATCCTGTCAGGGGCAGACACCTCACAGGCCGCGTCCAAGAAGGACGTTAGGCCCATGACCCGCTTCGTCTGCTGGTCAGACAGTGTCTGTACCAGCAGGCCGCCAGTACGGATGGGCTTGGCGGAAGCCACCTCTCCGCAGAGGTTGACCAGCTGGCGTCTGATCTCGAAGGGGTTCGCCTTTCGAAAACTCACCCCGTCCAGCCTCTGGATGAGGAGGAGAGCCGGTCCGTCGGGTGGAGAGGTGTCTGGCGGGAGCCAGGCACCGGGACGGTCGGGGCGGGGCTCCTGATGGGAGCCGGGGTTTCGGGGGCGAGCGCCGGTACGGGAGGGGGACCCCTGAGGGGGGTCGGGAGGGTCGGGGGGGGGGGGGGGCGGCGAGAGCCGGGCCCCTGGACGGGGCGGGCGGGGCCCCTGAGGGGGGCGGGGGGGCGGGGTTCCGGGGGGGTAGCCATCGTCGTGGCTTAGGAGGATAGGATGGGGGCTAACTATTTACTTTAAATGCCACACACGACAGAACGTGTTGGCACCTGCAAATTAACTTCTCAAGACTGGAGGGGACCTACGCCGTGGGATTAACCCGTAGAAGTGTAAGAAAGATAAGATTTAGAGTAGGGTAGGAGAGAGTTGGTGAAAAGAGGTCTCAGACTGGCTTAGTTGAATCAACCTGCCACCCCTCCAGGTCGTTTGTGGACCGTTCGGGCCAAGCAGGCTGGGTGTACACCGTTAGGTATCCGCCAGTGGACTAGTTTAGGAAAGAGATAGATAAAAGCAGAATGAAAAACAGTGAAATTATCACGAATTCCAAAGGAACCTTTCGCGAAGACTACCTATCTAAGGGTCTAACAACCCTGCCACAAGCACGTGGACAGGGTTCCGCACCCGGAAGCGGTGGAGGGCGTCTACCTATCTAAGGGTCTAACAACCCTGCCACACGCACGTGGACAGGGTTCCGCACCCGGAAGCGGTGGAGGGCTGGCGAAGGCTGGCTGGAGGCGTCCACAGGTCCGTTGTCGTAGTCGTGTGTGCTATAACCGGTTTTTTTTTTCCCGGACCGGCCTATAGCCATATCCCGGGTTTGGGGAATTACTTCTGGCAATTTGCCAGGCAAAGAGTTACGTTATCCGGTTTATGTGGACCCGGTCAAGCTAGGGAGAAGGGGAGCTATTTTACGTTAATTAATTACTTTAACCGGTTTATATGTACCCGGAGAAATTATTTGTTCAAAGTAAATATAATGTCTAACATTACGTTAAGTATTTCGTTCAAAGTCAAATATAGTATCTAGCATTACGTTAAGTATTTCGTTCAAGGTAAAAATAAGTCAAACACGAGACACACATGCATACATATTTTTATTACAATACACCTGTACAGTGTCAGTGTTGATGGAGCCATGGCGGTGCCGTCATTGCAACAACGGGAGACTGTTGCCAGTCTCCCTGGCTCCGGCGCCTCGGCGAGACCTGGTTGTGGGGTGTATTTAGCTGGGCGAAAAGTCCTAAATAATAAAAAACCCAGCGTCTAAGGCAAAGGGGAAAAAACCTGCGCGGTGGGCCAAAAATGCGCAAGGCCAAAAAACCCCTGTTATATTTGATTAGCTAAGCGTGTTTGGTAGAGATAATCTAAGAGAAGACCTATCAATTCAGGATAACTATCACCTAACAGTGTTTGAAGATTTAGTGTGATGCTATTTTGTTGTGTGTAATTAATAATGTGCTGTCGTTTATCGTTGTGTACTGGGCAAGTAAGAAGTAAGTGCTTGATTGTGTATCGCGGATAACCTGGGCAATGTTGGCAATTTGGTGGCGGGAGATTCTCCATAATATGATAATGTGTAATTTTTGTATGACCGAGACGGAGGCGAGCCAATATTACCTCCTTCTCTCTACAATTCTGGTGACTAGATACAAAATGTTGGACTTTTGGCTTGATTGGATGAAGATGAAAATGTGGAGCGGCGTCCCACTCGCTCTGGCGCAGTATGCTAAGTTGAGAATTAATAAAATTTAACACGTCTGATACTGGGCTTGGAAGTTGATTTACTGAAGGTAATTCTAGGCTCAATTTCGCAAGTCTGTCGGCTTCCTCGTTTCCCGGGATACCTGCGTGTCCTGGGATCCAGAGGAATTCAATACTATTGTTTTTACTGTTTAAATACTTGATTAGTTGTCTGATTTTAAATACTATCGGGTTTCTACATTCACTAATCGAGGAAATAGCCGTGAGCGAGGCGGACGAGTCTGTGCAAATGACTACTTCCTTAAGTTTTCCTTTTCTGACATATATTAATGCTAATAAAATGGATGACAATTCCGCTGTGTATACGCTATGTATGTCGGGAAGTCTAAAGTTATTGCTAACTGTGTTTGTGTAGAATGCACCACCGGTTCGGCCGTCGCTTCGAGAGCCGTCTGTGTATATGTAAGTGTATGTGTTATGTTGTGCTTTGTGTTCGTTGAAGAGTGTGTGTGTCTCTGCCGCCGTGACTGTGTTTTTGTTGTGTGTGAAGAGGCGGTGTGTGTCTGGTGTTGTGTCGAGCCAGTGAGATGTGAGTGGTGGCGTTGGCATTGTGTTGATGTGTGGAATGTTGAATAGTGCGAGTGTTTGTCTGATTCTGTGACTGATGAGTGGGTGTCGTTTTTGTAGTAGTGTTTGTCGTCTTGTGGGTGCGGGGTGATTTAAGATGTGGAATGTTGGGCGTGTGGGGTGTGAACTTGCTCTGGTGTAGAATCTAAGTAGTGTGTATTTGCGTCGGCGGCAGAGTGTGGGAATGTTTGTGTCGATGTGTAAGTTTGTGGTGTTGGTGGTGCGGCAGGCTCCAGTCACGATCCGCAAGGCAGCGTTTTGGACAGTTTGCAATTTTTTAATTTGTTTGGAACATATGTCATCAAATAAGAATGCGTTATAGTCCAGTATTGGGCGTACCAGGGAAGTATATAGTTGGAGAAGAGTGACACGATCTGCGCCCCACTCTCGACCAGCCAATGACTTCATAATATTAATTCGTCTCGTACATCTCTGCACTAAATCATTGAAGTGTGGGATGAACGAGAGACGTGTGTCTAGCGTTATTCCCAGATACTTGAATGATTTGACGAAAGGGATAATTTGATTGTTATATTTTAATGGAATGTAGGGTTCCACATATGCAGGTCTCTTTGAAAAAATTAGAGATGCAGATTTACTTGGAGAAATTTCCAGACCCCATTTGTCGCACCATACCTTTATATCAATGAGTACTAGTTGTAACATTTTGCTGGCTTGATCGACACTCGGGTGCGAGAACCACACCGCCAGGTCATCAGCGTACATTGAAAATTTAAGACCTTTGTCGATCTTGTTAATATTACTGAAAATGTCGTTAATCATAATTAAAAATAGGGTCGGGGAGAGGACCGATCCCTGTGGGACACCGTGGTCCTGATTTTGATTTGGAGAATATGTGTTGCCGCACCTTACATTAAAAGTTCTATTTTCTAAAAAGTTTTGGATAAATTTAGCGAGTCGACCTCGAATTCCGGCCTTATGGACCTTTACTAGAAGTGCAGTCTTATTGACTCTGTCAAACGCAGCTCTCAAATCAAGAAAGAGGGCAGCTGTGACCTCTCTCCCTTGAAAGCCGCGCTGGACAGAGTCGATAAGACCAACTAAATTGTCCGCAGTGGAGCGACCAGGTCGGAAACCACTTTGGTGTGGGGAAAGTATATTATTTGTTTCAATGTATGTCCTGATGCGTCCATTAACCATGCGTTCGAATAGTTTACATGCACAACTAGTTAGAGAAATGGGGCGATAGCTAGCGGGAGAAGATTTGGGTTTGCGAGGTTTGATTATAGGAATTAGCGTACTATTATTCCAAGATTCAGGGAAAGTGCCATCAAACCACATGGTATTGAAGGCTGTTAGTAAGTTGGTGAGACCAGTCTCTGTCAAGTTTTTGAAGAAGGAGTAGTCAATTTGATCTGGTCCTACAGAAGTTTTACCACATTTACCTATAGCGTACGTTAACTCGGAGTTGGTAAAAAGAGAGTTGTAGATTTCTACATTATTAGAGTCAAAGCTAATAGATTGGAATCGATCGTTAAGTTGGTTATTAAAAGTTGGTGTACATTGTTGCGTTGATGATATGTTAGCGTAGTGTTGTGCAAATTGTGTTGCCACCTCTAGGGGAAGCGTGTAAGATGTGTTGTGTATTTGTAAGTGTGGGATTTTGTATGCCGGTGGTCTTTTATTTGAAAACGATTTAATTAATGTCCAAATTTTTGAGAGGGAGGTAAATCGATTAAAGGTAGATGAGAATTCCTGCCAAGATTCTTTTTTTGCTTTGTCAATGATTGTTTTAGCCAAAGAGCGGGTTTTCCGCGCTTCGTGTTCGTTTTCTGCAGTTATACAAGATTGAAATTTTCGAAATGCTCTTACGAATATAACTTCAAAAATGGGCACCCACGAAATGGAGGAAGGCCCATAATGCATGGCGTATCCATGGCAGTGCATCATTACTTGAAACCAATACAGTCAGTAAGTTTTTTTTTAAAGCAAGGTTCTTAACCCGCGCACTGCAGGGGGTTGATTTCCGCCCCCCACCCTCAGGTTTTTCAAAGATAGCGAAAAAACGGCGGCGCTGCGCGCCGCCGGGTTTTGGCACACCTGTTAGGAAATAAATTGCGCACACTTTGAGGAAAAAAATATCCTCGGGTCATCTCAGGTCAGGTCACCAGACCAGGTCCAGTGACCCCACCTCCAAAAATGTTTGCAGTTGTGCCAAAGCCAGAGTTTTTCACCCATCAGTTTGAAACTTACAGGATGTCATATAAGGGCATAAGTACTTACAATTCGTTTATCTGGGAATTTTGATATCGGTGACTTATGGTCAGGTCAATTTCGTAACATCCCCATAATAAGTCAATGGGAAAATATACAAATGCTTTCTATTTCAAGGATATGCATGATATTAGTCCAATTACTTCTGTATCATGTTATTATAGGATATTATTGATGATCCAGGTGTAGTTTTTGTTTAGTGACCCCTATTGGGTCATTTGAGGTCATGCGAGGTCACCATCACTTTTTTTGTCAATAACTCTCGACATAATAAAGATAGAGAAGTAAAACAGACATCAATGTGTTTTTCTCGTCGAGATACGTCTTCCCATATGCAACATGCCCTACTTGGGTCACCACTTGACCTTGACCTGAGGTTAAATTGTTAAGTTGACTTAGCAAGGTCACCATGTAAATCGTTCGAAGCGCCTTGGCAAGATAAACACAATAGCGTAAACAGTTTTCCGTTATCTCTATTAAGTAAAAAGTTAATAGGAAAATCGATTTAGCAAAAAAAAATGGTCTTTTTTTCTTTTTGACCTCTGGAGCCTCCAATATTGACGCGAGATCAAATTTGAGCATCGTTTCTGAGATATATGCATCGATGCTACTACTAGTAGGTAGTAGTAGCATCGTTTCTGAGATATATGGGAAGTTCTGGAGCGATTTCCTCAAACAGGAAAAACTGGAAAATTTAACCTTTGATGACCTCTGGTGACCTCAATTTTGACCTTACCTAAAAGAACACTGAAATACTTTCGATAGGACATGTATGAAGCTATTAAATGTCTGTTTCCGCTTCTCGCTAAGTTGGGTAGTTCTCGAAATATCAGGGGGGACGGAAATCAACCCCCCTGCAGTTCGTGTTCGGCGCAAAGCCCTGCAGTGCGCGGGTTAAACGCTCTTTTGCATACGGAACAAATACCGGAGAACCGCCCGTCCGGTGCACGACTCAATAGGGTGTTTTAATGGTAATTATTCGGTAATTACTGAGCGGGCTCAAGGTTTCCCGCTGTGTAGACAGAGCGTTAACTTGACCCGGCCCGACCCGACCGTAACACCTTTCAGAAGATAATTACTTCGAAACCATTTAACCGATAATGATATTTTTCATTGGATAGGTCCATCGTATCAATTTTTCGTTTTGGTATGGTGCATTCTGATAAAGGTGGTATCACAGCGCGTGGCGCGCGCAAACGTGGAGCATGTCAAAACACCGATTTTAAATGAAAATCGTATCTGATGAGAAGACTGCTTTATCGATTTGGATCAGTTTTCGCGTGAGCATTTGAGCTTTAGACTTAGTGCGCGTGAGCACGTGCGCTTTTTTGGGTTTCATTTACAGCCCATGATGTGTCTCAGAAAAGTGATGGGCCAATGGACTCGGAAATCTCACCCTCTCACTTCTCACCTGTCCCGTTTCCCTTCCTCCGGATTTCCACCTGCTGGACCTCCCTCTGGAGGGCTGCGGTCTGGCCGTACAGCCAGCGCTTCCGCTCATCCTCTGCAAAGGCTTCCCCCATCACTACCTTTCTGAGGGCAGAGCCGGTACGAAGCTTCCCCAGCTGCCCCCAACACCAGCCTGTGGCTGCCCCCACCACCAGCCTGTGGCTGCTCCCACCACCAGCCTGTGGCTTCCCCACCACCAGCATGTGGCTGCCCCAGCACCAGCCTGTAACTGCCCCCACCACCAGCCTGGGTGAAATACGTATTTAATGTCACTTCCGTTTATTTAACGTGAGGCGCGCCCATTTATAACACATTCAATACATTTCCCCACCTCTTGTCGTCACACGTCAGCAGCCTCTCAGCCTCCAGTTGGGCGGCGCTCCTGAACGGGGACTGACGTCGTGAGGGCCCATCGCTCTTCTGAGCGGGGACTGACGGCGTGAGAGCCCACCGCTCTTCTGAGCAGGGATTGACGGCGTGAGAGCCCACCGCTCTTCTAAGCGGGGACTGACGGCGTGAGAGCCCATCGCTCTCTCTTGACACATTACCACTCTCAACATAGGCCTGTTGGCACATTACCACTCTCATTCTCAGCAACAGTTTGTTAACACGCGCCCTGGAGGGCCTCTGATAATTACACGCACTGGAGGCGGAAGGGAGGGCTGATTCTGCCCCCCCCCCCCCATAAGATTTCGGCCCCCATAAGAGCCACAATAACCACATTTATAGAGTAGAGAGGTGCTGTGGGATCTCTGTGTTGTGGAAATTGCATGACCTTAGGTCAATAGCTTCAAGGTCAAATGAGGTAAAATATGCTAAATTTTCCTTGTTATGCGCTCCTTTGATTTGCATTGCTATGGAATGTCGTGATTGCATGTATATACGCCAAAAATGGGTTTAATGATTTGTTAAAAAGTATAATGATACACTAGGTATGATAGAAATTGCATTTGACCTCAGGTAATTTACACATCAACATTTCACTGCGGTCATTTTGGAGACATTTTGAAGTTTTATTTTACTTTTATGGCATATAACTAAAAAAAAAAGATTTTTATTTTGCTTACTGTAAACGACGTGCCATACATTTGTTAGCAGGTACACAATAAATGATGCATATCAACCGGTAAAATCAGGCTTTCTTTTATACAAGAGAGGTAGGCGTATTTCGCGTCCCCTTCTACCCCTCCCGTGCGTGTGATAACCCGCGAGTTACTGGAGTATATTCCATAACGCGACTTACTGGGGGAGGCTATTTTTTGCCATACACCCTCGGATATCCGGAACCACTGGACCGATTGTAAAAATTCAAACGGAATTCGATAGCCCTGGGAAATTTATCGAGGAAAGCTTAATATTGTTGACCTCGGGGTCACCGATGACGTCACAGGTCAGGTCAAGTACAAAATATTTGACCGTGTCAAAAGGTCTCGATGGATGGAATTGTCGCGCAAAATTGCGATATTAAACGCATAATCAGTTGATAAATCGGCATGATTCGTGTGTCTGACACTTCTAAGTACCATCCTAAGCTGTTTATTACCCTGAGTCAGGTCAAGGTCATCCGAGGTCACGAGGTCAAACTGCAAATTACGGTCATTAGGCGTTGCAACACATGTTTATGGGTTTGTTTTTCGTCTAGAACGCGAAAAAGGACCTTAGAACAATGTTTGTTCCATATAAATAGCAGTAAAAAGCAAAAACGGAAATACATTTTTTATGCATAGTAATGCTGTGAGAGGTGGTCGATTTTTGTCCTTTAAAAGTCATAAGTCAGTCATTTTTGAAGATATCGACTTCAAATTTGGTACACATATTCATCGCACACGTCTCGATCACATATATTCCGGTTTTTGGATAACTGTTTTTTTTTTGTGTGGAAAATGTTGTTTAAAAAAAATGTATTTGGATTTCTAAAAAAAATGAATAAAAAACTAAAAAATTCGAGATAACAGTTTGATATCCCGGTCTATTGACAGTAATTTAGTTTAAGACAATTTCATTTATCTCAAACATTGTACCTTTGACAGCTTTTTCCGCAAACCATTAATTTTCAGTAAAAACCGAAGAACAAGACATCACTCTGACGTCATTTCCGGTTGACTTATCAAAACCTCATCTATTTCCTTCGGCCAACATGTGTCGAATTGATGTGAGAGAAGGTACTGAAAGATTGGTGACGATACTAGTGTTGGTGTAGGAATTATTGCAAAATTACGGGAGGGGGGGGGGCAAAAAATAGCCTCTCCCAGTAAGTCGCGGGTTAAATGTCATGGTATCGTTACCTCAACACCAATGACCAAACCCTTAGAGACTGCATTAGCGAACATAACAGTACCACCATGGACTGGAGACTGCAGCAGCACACACAAAAGTAACACCACGGACTGGAGACTGCAGCAGCACACACAAAAGTAACACCACGGACTGGAGACTGCAGCAGCACACACAAAAGTAACACCCCGGAATGGAGATTGCAGCAGCACACACAAAAGTAACACCCCGGACTGGAGACTGCAGCAGCACACACAAACGTAACACCACGGACTGGAGACTGCAGCAGCACACACAAAAGTAACACCACGGACTGGAGACTGCAGCAGCACACACAAAAGTAACACCACGGACTGGAGACTGCAGTAGCACACACAAAAGTAACACCCCGGACTGGAGACTGCAGCAGCACACCCAAAAGTAACACCCCGGACTGGAGACTGCAGCAGCATACACAAAAGTAACACCCCGGACTGGAGGCTGCAGCAGCACACACAAAAGTAACACCACGGACTGGAGACTGCAGTAGCACACACAAAAGTAACACCACGGACTGGAGACTGCAGTAGACATAAAGACATAAAATAAAAGTCCAACAAAGAGCCTCTTGGGCCCATCTGAGGTTGCACATCCACCTTTACCAGTCTCGCCCTTTTCAAATTATTTTACTTTTTAACCTGCCTAAAAGATGCCCAGTCCCACTAGTATTTGTGAACTAATCCCTTCTATGTAAAGTACTTATGTTATCTAATTTTGAAGGAAGCCAGTGTCACTACAGCAGAGACATCTACAGCAGAGACATCCCCTGGTAGCTTATTCCAGCTAATAGCGCACACCACAGTAACACCAAACTCCTGGAGACTGCAGAAGCGCACAACAGTAACACCAAACCCTGGAGACTGCAGAAGCGCACAACAGTAACACCAAACCCCTTGAGACTGCAGTAGCGCACACAACAGTAGCACCAAACTCCTGGAGACTGTAGAAGCGCACAACAGTACTACCAAACTCCTGGAGACTGCAGTAGCGCACATAACAGTAACACCACAAACTGGAGACTGCAGAAGCGTACAACAGTAACACAAAACTCTTGGAGACTGCAGTAGCGCACATAACAGTAACACAACAAACTGGAGACTGCAGAAGCGCACAACAGTAACACCAAACTCTGGAGACTGCAGTAGCGCACATAGCAGTAACACCACAAACTGGAGACTGCAGAAGCGCACAACAGTAACACCAAACTCCTGGAGACTGCAGTGGCGCACAACAGTAACACCAAACCCTGGAGACTGCAGAAGCTCACAACAGTAACACCAAACCCCTGGAGACTGCAGTAGCGCACACAACAATAACACAACGATATGGAGACTGCAGTAGCGCACACAACAGTAACACCACAAACAAGAGACTGCAGTATGGCACACAACAGTAACACCAAACCCTGGAGACTGCAGTAGCGCACACAACAGTAACACCACGAGCTGGAGACTGCAGTAGCGCACACAACAGTAACACAACGAGCTGGAGACTGCAGTAGCGCACACAACAGTAACACGAGATAGAGACTGCAGTAGCGCACACAACAGTAACGCCACACCTTGTATACTGCAGTAGTGCACACAACAGTAACACCACAAACTGGAGCCTGCAGTAGCGCACACAACAGTAACACCACACCTTGTATACTGCAGTAGTGCACATAAGTAAGAGTAACACCACGGGCAAACCAGACTGCAGTAGCGTGTACCAAGACAACACAAAGACAAAACTCAGGGCAACATCACCAGACATTGTACAGGTGCCGAAATCCCGCCGGTGCCGGTACACAGCCGTGTATGTACCGCTAAAGTGATCTACTGTACGTACCGCTGTCCGCCTTGACACTGGGGTATTACACAGATATCAAACCAAACCGGCGTGCGGGGTGGCGCGGCCGCTCCACCGCCCGCAGAAACTCCCAGTCACGGTCATGATTGTCAGCGAGTCACGCAGCCGTTGACTGGTGACCTGTGCCACTCCATCATACCAGGTAAGGTCACCCAGTGACAGCCGGGGGGTCAGGGCGGGCCCGCGGGTGACCCGGGTGACTCGGGTGTCACGCCGGGGACCTGGGAGGTCACTCCGGGGGACTGGGGACGTCACGCCGGGGGACTAGGACGTCACGCCGGGATATCGGGGAGGTCACGACAGACCCCGCCCCCGGGGTGTTCACCGGACGGGAGGGATATATAGCTGGCCGGAGGGCGTCTGTGGTCAGTCCTCATCAGTCAGTCTTCATACCACATCCAGTCATGATCAAGGTGAGAGAGCACGGGAAAACATCGTCAGATATGCAAGGGCATAGGCGTACCCAAGGGGGGGGGGGCAAACGGGGCAATTGCCCTCCCATGAAGGTCCGTACGTGCCCTTTGGTGGTGGATTGGCCCCCTTTGGTCGGAAACATTAATGATGTTTTATTTTGTCTTCAGAAAAAAATGTTGCAAATATTCCCCTCTAAAAATATAGTGGGCCAATCCAGTGAGTTTGTTTTTGGGTTGGGGTACCTTATGCCCCCCCCCCCCCCCTGAACAAAAATTGGCCCCTCCTGGAGTGAATCCTAGGTACGACACTGGGCAAGGAGATAGTTCATCAAATGTCGCATGTTGCACAAATACATTATGTTATGAACATTATACACATTATGTTATACATTAGCTCCTGCTGTGTGTAAAAATGGATATAAGTTCTTAGTTAAAAACATGCTGCAGCTCATGTTTATCTGAGTATGTGTAATACTTCGAAGCCAATAAAACCTCGAATGCAACACATACGCCTAAAACATGAACTGATGTTTTTTGGTTGTTTCAGTTTGTCGTTATCGTCCTGTGTGTGGCCGCTACGGCTGCTGCCGGGGGATATGGAAACGCCGAGAGTCACACCAACGTCCAGACGTGAGTATAAGTATATGAGTAATATATGTGTATTATTAATTTTCTGTCTTCCACGTTTCTTGTAGTTATTTTTGGACAGCTTCTAACACATTTATATGCGAGAACATTTATATATGTGATATGTGATGTGAAATGACGTATGTAGGTTTTTCAGATATAACAAGTGGGGAGGCGCCAAGTATGGATCCCACATTGTGCACCCCACCTATAGGTGAGGATATTCTGAGCGGAGATATTCAGAACAGATACGCATCAGTTAGACGTTTATTTCACTTTTGTTGGCTATGCGGTTGCCTGCCAGTCTGTGTTTGCTCGTATGCATTACTAAAACATAAGTAACGGCAAATGGCTAAATGATGCCACATTAAGTCACTATTCCAAACATTGACGATCATAGAAATGCCATTTTAATATTTAATTTCAATTTTTAATATAAATTAATTTAGTTTAAATCTTTCCGGTTTCTTTTTTATGTTTACATTTGAAAAGTGGATTAAATCATATCACCATTTGTTAACATCATGTTTGGTCATGGTTTATATCATGATCACTGATATTTCCCACTCTAAATATCATTGAATTGAACTGAAGATGACAATGTTCTTGTTAACTTCACGCATCACGAGCAGAGTCTCACGATGATTCCATATTTCCAGCGGATACGGAGGTGGATATGGACACGGTGGATTTGTCGGTGGATATGCTCAGACCCACTCTCAGGCACACAGATCCAGTGGATACGGATATGGTGGATACGGCGGTGGACATGACGGATATTCTTACGGCCATAGTGCCAGTGTGGGACACGGATCTGGATCTGGTGGATATGGTTCGGGATATGGTCTTGGATACGGTTACCATTAGTCGACTTTTTTAAGGACGAAGTTCACTCGAGCAAATTAATCAGTCTTGCAGCAGTATATCCTTAAAATTCCTATATCACTCATATTTACATTCATATTTATATAATAGGAGTTACTGGGATTAGTACTGACCGCTTCCCTGCAATGCATTGTACAATACAAGTTGCAATACAAGTTATACAATACAAGTTTCCGCAATGGGAAAAACGCATCTTTATGATTGAGTGTGTGAAAAATAAACGCATTGACAAAACAATACAGTGTCCAAAAATTCGATTTTTGCTGGGGTGTCAAGAGTGGACAATTCGAGCCAAAAAAGACGATGAGAGTGGACAATTAAGTAGACAATGGTACCCTAAGCCCATTTCACACCCAGTTAAGTTAAATATTTCTTCCGCCCCTGTTAAATATTTCTTTGTGGATTCAAGGATGGATCCAAAACGGTAAAAAGTTGGCTGGGGCAGATTCCAAAAAAAGAATACCACAATTCCAAGAACTCATCAGATTTCGATCTTTACGCAATGCATAAAATATAGAACATATATTTTGCCAATGATCCACGCATCCATTAGGTGTTTTTTCTCTCACTATGACACGTCAGTCCGATAAAACAATAGGGATGTGGTGGGAACGAGTGAAACGACTAGCTTGAGGGATGAACGTTCAGACAACGAGAACATGAACAAAAATGAAATCATAACAATAATACAAATACTGAAAACAGCAACTAATATAGCAGTGTTAAATGACAAACATACAACCAAAAACAGACTAAAATATATGAAAAGTTGAAGAAATATGATCATAATAGAATATGTGTATTATGCGAGATTGATATGAGTGTGTGTGTATGTGAGTACCCCACCACAATCTGGAACGTGCACAAGCTGTGTGTTATATTTTTCAAAAGCATGTACAAAACTCATCCTTGATAATGTGCTAGCCACGAAAGCTCGGATCTTTTCATTTAGTATATTTGGTGTACAATAAAGATAGTACTGCCATATTGTGATCATATTTCTTCAACTTATTATTCTCTCAATGGCATCAGCTATCATCTCACACATCAAAATATATAAAATGTCATGGGCCATGGCCTAAATCAGGTCACATCACGTGAACGCACAGTGCTCATCGGTGCCTTTCGAGGCGGTACATTTGTCGGGGGGGGGGGGGGTGCTATCTAGTTGATTTAAAACAAACTTAAAGCAAAATGGATTTCGCGAATGAGGTCCACGCCAAATTTTAATACGATGGTGCGTCTCCCCTCTTGAAGACCAATTTTCTCGCACGTAGCTGCAACCAGCGCCGGGTTTTTTTAAGGTCCGCCTATGGATGCCATCCGTACGGCGTAGGTACGCAAGGACGGACGGGTGGACACTGCAGACTTATGCCTGGATCCCGAAGTTGGATATGGGATCCCAGTGGATCCCTCTGCGTAAAATGCATGAAGACCTTGGATCCCAGTGGACCCCTCTGCGTAAAATGCATGAAGATCTGGGATCTTCCCGGATCCATCGGCGTAAATTGTAGATCCCACGGCATACAATATATCAGGATCTGGGATCTTTGTGGATCCCTCGGCTAATTGTGTACCTGGATCCCATGTGGATCCCGTGACACAAGACAGGAGATCCGGATATCAGCTGGATCCCGGGATCCAGGTACAATGTACATGTCTGGTGGAATGACTGCCATCCCATAATAGAGATGGACAGCAGTGTAATTTAATATTACGCCTTATTGATATCGTTTATGCTTTTTAATAAAGCACTGGCTGTACTCTCTCAAAGGAAGTTCTAACCACACCTTCCCCGATTAATTCACTCCGTCCTGGCTGTACCACTGACGACCTGGGTTGGCTCACTGCAGACAGCATGTATATGTATCACTACCTGGTACTAGTGAGAAAGATGCTGGTAACCTCTGAGCCACAGCACCTCGCCAGATATTTAGTTACTAGGCAGAGTGTGCATGGAAGGGACACCCGACAAAGTAACAGACTCCTGACGCCCGCCATTCGATCGGAGAGCGGACGGCGGCGCTTCTTGTTCACCGCTGTGTCGGACTTCAACGAGCTGCCGTCTGATCTGCGCTGCCTTAGCTGCCCGGCATTTAAACGCGACCTGAAGGAATACCTATGGGAACGTGAACGCGCCGATTGAGCTCTCCTGCATGCTACGATGTATTGTGTGTATGATCTCGCAGATTGAGTGTTGATATGATGTGAATGTATTGCACGCATGTTTACATATATTCCTGCGTATTTAGGAACAACTTGACACGAGACACAGAATAGCCGTTTTGGTAGCGGATGTGTCTTTTAAAGTGAAATAAACACTGGCTGTACTACTGTCTGTACCCTTCACTGGCTGTAGTACTGTATGTACCAGTCACTGGCTACTACTGGCTGTACCCGCCACTGGCTGTACTACTGCCTGTACCCGTCACTGGCTGTACTACTGTCTGTACCCGTCACTGGCTGTAATACTGTCTGTACCCGTCACTGGCTGTACCACTGTCTGTACCCGCCACTGGCTGTACTACTGCCTGTACCCGTCACTGGCTGTACTACTGTATGTACCCGTCACTGGCTGTAATACTGTCTGTACCCGTCACTGGCTGTACCACTGTCTGTACCCGCCACTGGCTGTACTACTGTCTGTACCCGTCACTGGCTGTACTGTCTGTACCCGGCACTGCCTTTACTACTGTCTGTACCCGTCACTGGCTGTACTACTGTCTGTACCCGTCACTGGCTGTACTACTGTCTGTACCCGTCACTGGCTGTACTACTGTCTGTACCCGGCACTGCCTGTACTACTGTCTGTACCCGTCACTGGCTGTACTACTGTCTGTACCCGTCACTGGCTGTACTACTGCCTGTACCCGTCACTGGCTGTAGTACTGTATGTACCAGTCACTGGCTACTACTGGCTGTACCCGCCACTGGCTGTACTACTGCCTGTACCCGTCACTGGCTGTACTACTGTCTGTACTCGCCACTGGCTGTACTACTGTCTGTACCCGTCACTGGCTGTACCACTGTCTGTACCCGCCACTGGCTGTACTACTGTCTGTACCCGTCACTGGCTGTACTACTGTCTGTACCCGGCACTGCCTGTACTACTGTCTGTACCCGTCACTGGCTGTACTACTGTCTGTACCCGTCACTGGCTGTACTACTGTCTGTACCCGTCACTGGCTGTACTACTGTCTGTACCCGGCACTGCCTGTACTACTGTCTGTACCCGTCACTGGCTGTACTACTGTCCGTACCCGTTACAGGCTGTAGTACTGGATGTACCCGTCACTGGCAGTAATACTGACTGTACCCGCCACTGGCTGTACTACTGGCTGCACCTGTCACTGGCTACTACTGGCTGTACCCGTCACTGGCTGTACTACTGCCTGTATCCGTCACTGGCTGTACTACTTGCTGTACCCGTCACTGGCTGTACTACTGCCTGTACCCGTCACTGGCTGTACTACTGGCTGTACCCGTCACTGGCTGTACTACTGGCTGTGACTGTCACTGGATGTACCCGTCACTGGCTGTACTACTGCCTGTACCAGTCACTGGCTGTACTACTGTCTGTACCCGTCACTGGCTGTACTACTGCACGTACCCGTCACTGGCTGTACCACTGTCTGTACCCGTCACTTGCTGTACTACTGCCTGTACTCGTCACTGGCTGTACTACTGCCTGTACCCGTCACTGGCTGTACTACTGCCTGTACCCGTCACTGGCTACTACTGTCTGTACCCGTCACTGGCTACTACTGGATGTACCCGTCACTGGATACTACTCCCTGTACCCGTCACCGGCTACTACTGGCTGTACCCGTCACCGGCTACTACTGGCTGTACCCGTCACCAGCTACTACTGGCTGTACCCGTCACGGCTACTACTGCCTGTACCCGTCACTGGCTGTAGTACTGCCTGTACCCGTCACCGGCTACTACTGGATGTACCCGTCACTGGATACTACTCCCTGTACCCGTCACCGGCTACTACTGGCAGTACCCGTCACCGGCTACTACTGTTTGTACCCGTCACTGGCTGTACTACTGTCTGTACCCGTCACTGGCTGTACTACTCCCTGTACCCGTCACCGGATACTACTATCTGTACCCGCCACTGGCTGTACTACTGCCTGTACCCGTCACCGGCTACTACTGTCTGTACCCGTCACTGGCTGTAGTACTGCCTGTACCCGTCACCGGCTACTACTGTCTGTACCCGTCACCGGCTACTACTGTTTGTACCCGTCACCGGCTACTACTGTCTGTACCCGTCACTGGCTGTACTACTGGCTGTACCTGTCACTGGCTACTACTGGCTGTACCTGTCACTGGCCGTACCCGTCACCGGATACTACTGTCTGTACCCGTCACTGGCTGTAGTACTGCCTGTACCCGTCACTGGCTGTACTACTGGCTGTACCCGTCACTGACTGTACTACTGTCTGTACCCGGCACTGCCTGTACTACTGGCTGTACCCGTCACAGGCTGTAGTACTGGCTGTACCAGTCACTGTCTACTACTGTCTGTACCCGTCACTGGCTGTACTACTGGCTGTACCCGTCACAGGCTGTAGTACTGGCTGTACCAGTCACTGTCTACTACTGTCTGTACCCGTCACTGGCTGTACTACTGTCTGTACCCGGCACTGGCTGTACTACTGGCTGTACCCGTCACTGGCTGTACAACTGGCTGTGCCTGTCACTGGCTGTACCCGTCACTGGCTGTACTACTGGCTGTGCCTGTCACTGGCTGTACCCGTCACTGGCTGTACTACTGTCTGTACCCGTCACTGGCTGTACTACTGGCTGTGCCTGTCACTGGCTGTACCCGTCACTGGCTGTACTACTGTCTATACCCGTCACTGGCTGTACTACTGTCTGTACCCGTCACTGGCTGTACTACTGTCTGTACCCGTCACTGGATGTAGTACTGTCCGTACTACAGCCAGTGACGTACCCGTCACTGGCTGTAGTACTGCCTGTACCCGTCACTGGCTACTACTGGCTGTACCCGTCACTGGCTACTACTGGATGTACCCGTCACTGGATACTACTCCCTGTACCCGTCACCGGCTACTACTGGCTGTACCCGTCACCGGCTACTAATGGCTGTACTCGTCACGGCTACTACTGCCTGTACCCGTCACTGACTGTAGTACTGCCTGTACCCGTCACCGGCTACTACTGTCTGTACCCGCCACTGGCTGTACTACTGCCTGTACCCGTCACCGGCTACTACTGTCTGTACCCGTCACCGGCTACTACTGTCTGTACCCGTCACCGGCTACTACTGTCTGTACCCGTCACTGGCTGTACTACGCTGTACCTGTCACTGGCTACTACTGGCTGTACCTGTCACTGGCCGTACCCGTCACCGGCTACTACTGTCTGTACCCGTCAATGGCTGTAGTACTGCCTGCACCCGTCACTGGCTGTACTACTGGCTGTACCCGTCACTGACTGTACTACTGGCTGTACCAGTCACTGTCTACTACTGGCTGTACCCGTCACTGGCTGTACTACTGGTTGTAATACTGTCTGTACCCGTCACTGGTCGTAGTACTGTCTGTACCAGTCACCGGCTACTACTGGCTGTACCCGTCACTGGGTGCAGTACTGGCTGTACCCGTCACCGGCTACTACTGGATGTACTCGTCACTGGATACTACTCCCTGTACCCGTCACCGGCTACTACTGGCTGTACCCGTCACCGGCTACTACTGCCTGTACCCGTCACTGGCTGTACTACTGTCTGTACCCGTCACTGGCTGTACTACTGCCTGTACCCGTCACCGGCTACTACTGTCTGTACCCGCCACTGGCTGTACTACTGCCTGTACCCGTCACCGGCTACTACTGTCTGTACCCGTCACTGGCTGTAGTACTGCCTGTGCCCGTCACCGGCTACTACTGTCTGTACCCGTCACCGGCTACTACTGTCTGTACCCGTCACTGGCTGTAGTACTGCCTGTACCCGTCACCGGCTACTACTGTCTGTACCCGTCACCGGCTACTACTGTCTGTACCCGTCACTGGATGTACTACTGGCTGTACCTGTCACTGGCTACTACTGGCTGTACCTGTCATTGGCTACTACTGGCTGTACCTGTCACTGGCCGTACCCGTCACCGGCTACTACTGTCTGTACCCGTCACTGGCTGTAGTACTGCCTGTACCCGTCACTGGCTGTACTACTGGCTGTACCCGTCACTGACTGTACTAGTGTCTGTACTCGGCACTGCCTGTACTACTGGCTGTACCCGTCACAGGCTGTAGTACTGGCTGTACCAGTCACTGTCTACTACTGTCTGTACCCGTCACTGGATGTACTACTGGCTGTACCCGTCACAGGCTGTAGTACTGGCTGTACCAGTCACTGTCTACTACTGTCTGTACCCGTCACTGGATACTACTCCCTGTACCCGTCACCGGCTACTACTGGCTGTGCCCGTCACCGGCTACTACTGCCTGTACCCGTCACTGGCTGTACTACTGTCTGTACCCGTCACTGGCTGTACTACTGCCTGTACCCGTCACCGGCTACTACTGTCTGTACCCGCCACTGGCTGTACTACTGGCTGTACCCGTCACCGGCTACTACTGCCTGTACCCGTCACTGGCTGTACTACTGTCTGTACCCGTCACTGGCTGTAGTACTGCCTGTACCCGTCACCGGGTACTACTGTCTGTACCCGTCACCGGCTACTACTGGCTGTACCTGTCACTGGCTACTACTGGCTGTACCTGTCACTGGCCGTACCCGTCACCGGCTACTACTGTCTGTACCCGTCACTGGCTGTAGTACTGCCTGTACCCGTCACTGGCTGTACTACTGGCTGTACCCGTCACTGACTGTACTACTGTCTGTACCCGTCACAGGCTGTAGTACTGGCTGTACCAGTCACTGTCTGTACCCGTCACTGGCTGTACTACTGGCTGTACCCGTCACTGGCTACTACTGTCTGTACCCGTCACCGGCTACTACTGTCTGTACCCGTCACTGGCTGTACTACTGGCTGTACCCGTCACTGGATGTACTACTGGCTGTACTACTGCCTGTACCCGTCACTGGCCGTAGTACTGTCTGTACCCGTCACCGGCTACTACTGTCTGTACCCGTCACTGGCTGTACTACTGTCTGTACCCGTCACCGGCTACTACTGTCTGTACCCGTCACTGGCTGTACTACTGTCTGTACCCGTCACTGGCCGTAGTACTGTCTGTACCCGTCACCGGCTACTACTGTCTGTACCCGTCACTGGCTGTACTACTGCCTGTACCCGTCACTGGGTGTAGTACTGGCTGTACCAGTCACTGTCTGTACCCGTCACCGGCTGTACCCGTCAGCGGCTGTACCCGTCACCGGCTGTACCCGTCAGCGGCTGTACCCGTCACCGGCTGTACCCGTAAGCGGCTGTACCCGTCACCGGCTGTACCCGTCACCGGCTGTACCCGTCAGCGGCTGTACCCGTCACTGGCTGTACCCGTCACCGGCTGTACCCGTCAGCGGCTGTACCCGTCACCGGCTGTACCCGTCACCGGCTGTACCCGTCACTGTCTGTACCCGTCACCGGCTGTACCCGTCACCGGCTCCCACCCGTCAGCGGCTGCACCCGTCACCGGCTGTACCCGTCACCGGCTCCCACCCGTCAGTCTCGGCCCGGAGACTCCGGCCCGCATTTAACGTACCAACCATGACCGCCCTCGTCACTGGATGGCTGCCTTAGCGGATTTAACGGCCGGCCCACCGCTGTCAGAGCTGGCGAGACGGCAGTCGCTGGCGTTTACACGATGAGCCCAATTTCCAGCCGGTTTTCACAATATTAGGGGATGTTTTCCCTGTCGTTTTTTTGTTGGGTGGCCTTGGGTGTAAGTTTAGCGGTGAGATGTCGAAAGCATTGCACGCAAAATGCCGCATCAGGACCCATCAACCTGTTGACGTTTGTTGCCAGCTAATATATTGCCTTACTGCATCGAATCCCAGACTGATTGTCCGGTTCGCCACCCACACACGCTCAGTTGGTATTAGCAATGCTGTATATTCTATAAAAATAAGCGGCATGCACAGGTTACTACCAGTTATCTACC
Organism: Chirona hameri; assembly: GCA_036785665.1. NCBI lineage: Eukaryota > Metazoa > Arthropoda > Thecostraca > Balanomorpha > Balanidae > Chirona > Chirona hameri. The sequence goes on from JAXIVJ010008293.1 coordinate 42,577, forward strand.
ACATAACTACCGCAGAATATCCACCACGGTTTCTACCACATATTATCTACCACGGTTTTCTACCAGATTATCTACCACAGGTTTTCTACCACAGATTATCTACCACGGGTTTTCTACCACAGATTATCTACCACGGGTTACCGTTATAGCGATATTCGGTCCAAAACAAAATCCGTTTGGACACACCAGTTCGGAATTTGGTGGAGTGGAGTAATTCCCATATATATCGCCGACTTGTATACGCATACTATGAACCGCTCGGCCTAAATGCTACATAAATACTGCACATTGGCATATACCGGTGGTGTAACAATGTGTATGGGAAGGTCTTTTCACGAGCAGAAAGACAGTTACTGATTGTACATCGCAGCCACCAACACACGGGAGCGAAGGCAGGTGCCAGCGAACGCACGCACGCACGAACGAACGAACGAACGAACGAACGAACGAACGAACGAACGAACGAACGAACGAACGAACGAACGAACGAACGAACGAACGAACCAACGAACGAAAACGAAGGAAGGAACGAACGAACGAACGAACGAACGAACGAACGAACGAACGAACGAACGAACGAACGAACGAACGAACGAAAAACAACAAAGGAAGGAAGGAAGGAAGGAAGGAAGGAAGGAAGGAAGGAAGGAAGGAAGCAAGCAAGCAAGCAAGCAAGCAAGCAAGCAAGCAAGCAAGCAAGCAAGCAAGGAAGGAAGGAAGGAAGGAAGGAAGGAAGGAAGGAAGGAAGGAAGGAAGGAAGGAAGGAAGGAAGGAAGGAAGGAAGGAAGGAAGGAAGGAAGGAAGGAAGGAAGGAAGGAAGGAAGGAAGGAAGGAAGGAAGGAAGGAAGGATGGAAGGAAGGAAGGAAGGAAGGAAGGAAGGAAGGAAGGAAGGAAGGAAGGAAGGAAGGAAGGAAGGAAGGAAGGAAGGAAGGAAGGAAGGAAGGCACGGGCGAACGAACGAAGCGCCTGTCAAATACGAGCGAAGCGCGTCGTCACGGGCGAGCGAGGCGAGTGGCCGTCAAGGGAAGCAGCGAAGCCGCACACGGATCAGCCAGTGCGAAACACCGACACATGGCACCGCGGCGCACAGCACAGTGTAAGGCGAGAGTTAACAACGCAGAGAGCACCAGATATTATCCATTTCATGACGCACGCATCGCTGCATGTTAGCAGTTCCACATGGAAAACAGCGGTGTTTTGCATATTGTGTACATTCACGGCGGTGCAAAGTGGACAATGTTCACAGATTGTTCACAGTTGTTGTTCAGTGTTCACAGTTCACAGATTGACACAGATATATTGGCACATGTATATAGATGAAACCTAGAACATCTCCGAGCATGAAGGCACAACACTGTCGCACACAAAAACGGTTCCAAAAATGGTAAAATCCAATCAAGACCAACGCATAGGACACAAATACGAATTTCATCCGGAAGACTGCTGCTCACATCTGTGTGTGATTTGTTTCGAACAGGACGCTCGCAGAACAGGACGCTCGCAGAACAGGACGCTCGCAGAACAGGCGTTTGACCGACGGACCAGAATCGCTGACTCGCGGCGCCGCATGCGCTAACGACACGCGCACACGAATCAGCGTCTATATAAGACACATTCATAGGCGCGACTGTGAAACGATGCGACGTACGCCGGTGTCCAGCGAGCTTCTGATAGCCGTGGTACGTGGTCGTCGGTGACAGGTCGCGCGCGGTGGTAGTGGTGGGCAGGTGACCCTCACGGCTGACGTAGAGGTGGGTAAGTAACTAATGACTGGAGTAGTGATGGGTCAGTACTAGCAGCTTGCACGAGACAAATAACAGCAAGACTGGCTAGCTAGTAAACTAACACAACACAGCGCACTACACTTAAGGCACGACCACTGCGGCTACCAAGGCGAGAAGAAGACATACTGCTCATTTTCAGATAAGAGACAAAACCGAATGCTCCATAAGCAGGAGATAATCTTACGCCTCGGCAAGGGAATAAATGCGAAGGCAGACGGGTGAGATTGTGACCGAAAGACAAGCTTTCACGAGCGCTCGCCTTTTCGCACCGAGCGACTTCGAGACAGAACTTACGTTTGTCTTAGGATAGGCACACAAATGGTAGACGTGAAGTGCGATTAACACACGGTACAGAGCCGTACAGGACTGCCTCAGTGCTTCCAAATTAGCTATTTTGCACTACACAAAAAGCACTACACGAGACGAGTTAAGTAGGAAAGGGGAGCCACTGGCCGACCCCGAACTTAAAACTAATCAGATCAAAAGCAACTTCGGAAATGATCTTTACATGATGTAAATGGTGATAAAATTAGAACAAATAACATAAGTTATGCAGTGAAGATAGCAAAAAGAGATTCCTTTTTTATACTAGCGTAAACGTAGGATGCAAAGGTAACACTATTCCCAAAACATAGGTCAGAATATGTGTAGTTGAGCGTATACCAGTAAGATATTTAGGCCTAACAAACATTCGCGTGTTACCAAAAACGTTAAGGAAATTCACATCACATTTAGCGAGATAAGACCTTTTCACGAAAACAGCCCATATTTATGACTAGAGACTAGAGTTTCGTGATTTCCAGAAGCCATCAAAGCCCGTGCAACAAGACAGTTTTAACTAATTAATCAGATCCTCACAAAACGAGTTGTTAACCCTCCCCACAAAAGCCTCGAATTGTTAAGCCTCAGCGTCAACTCCAGCATTTAACGGATCCAGCGAACGTTGGCAGTGCATAGTAGACCAAAACGACGTTACCAAAAATGTTAATAACGTCTCCAAGTCGACGGTCCGATGTCGTCATCAACTCTCAAACATGGCCAGGGAGCAACAATACCGTGGCAGCAACTCAGCGTAGCTTTTAGCGCTGCATCTGCCGGCTGTAACCGTTATGTGCCCCCAACAGCCAACCAATGGCTACAAAGCCGCCGCAAAATTTCACGCAGCGAGCCATGGCGCCCGAACCCCGGGTAGGATTCTTCGGGCGTCAGGAGAAAATCGCCGCTTTCTTTGCACCAAACCAGCGATGACTGGCCGCATCAGCGGTGACCAAACGCCGGCCAAAGCAGACCGTGAGGCCACTAGTCGAAGGCAAAACCCGCCCCCCCCCCCCCCCAATTGGCGCTGCTTGTAAAGGGACGGCGCTTAATTTCCGCTGATCGCAGACCTCGTGTAGAAATAGGTTCCTCGTAAGGCATTTGTGCAACGTTAAACGCAATATTTCCCGTACAGTTCAAATATAAAGGCACTGAGATACGTTTGATAATGCAGCATTCACTGAAACGCTCCCTGGAAAATTGTCAAAGGCAACTGCTGCGTCTCCTCTTCAATCAACGGGAAGAGCGATACCGAAGCAGCTCAAACTTCCAAAGTAGCAGCAGCTCTGCTACCACCAGAAGCTCAACATCTGCAAAGCAACACGGGTCTACCCGAAACATTTCATGGCGTTAAATCTGTCTGGTTACCTGTCCTCCTCCACCTCACACCTCAAACTCTCTCCTCTCAGTCTCCTCCACTCTCCGTCCCCTCCCTTCAAGCCTCTGTCACGTATCATTCGCCTATTCCAGCTGCTGCCCTCTCGTCTCTCTTTCCAGTCTCCGCAGCGCCGTTCGTTGTCATGCCAACCGCGTGGCCCGTCGCCATGACGACCGGTTACCATGGAGACCACGCAGTCTGTTACCATGACGACCACGCCGTCGGTTGCCATGACGCCGCCGCGTCTGGCCGGTTGCCACGGCAACAGGTTAGTGTTTGCTCATCTCCGTGGGCGGGTAGTAGCCGTCCTGGGTGTCCTTCAGGTACTGGTAGTAGCTCACCACGATCAGCAGCATGTAAATGTAACTGCGGACAGGGTGGAGGAGTTAGACACGGCAAGGTATGGGGTTCGAAACCAGCCCGGCGACGGAGAAAAGGTCGCATGCAAAGATACTCGTCTGACGGAGGCATCAGGGGCGTGGATTACAGCAACTAAAGACAGCATTACTGTGTACGGTCATTAACTATTGGAACGGAATGAAACTGTTGGATGAGTTCGACTCAAGAACACCAAACTAGAATTATTCTAAAAGCTATCATATGTGAGCTTTGAGAAGCATGGAATGCAAAGTGTGACCAAAAACCTCAAGCCATACAAATAAGAGTGCAACTTAACCACTGAACATAACAAAATAGCACACACTATTATTGGACATGTGACAGCATGTGATGATGTGATTAGTTGCAATATTTAGTCAAGTGGACCGTTTTCCATTTTTAAGCAAAATAAATGTGATTTCATAACAGTTAACAAATACAGATTGTCTTTATATTTCGCTGAGGTGCGAGTCTCCCTTCAACATATAAACATAGACACGTGTCAGCGATCGGCGCCATTCTTGACTCCCTTCGCCCTTCTTGGCGCCGTTTTTGACTCACATTCCACAGGCGATGAAGCCGAGAATGCCGGTGACGGCGCTGTAGACGGGCTGGTAGTCTCCGAGGGAGACCAGCGTCATGATGATGCCGACCAGCATGGCGAAGATCTCCAGCGTCGTCATCAGCATCCACGGCATCAGGAACACACGACGCTCCTGTCGAATAGAGAGGGAGGGAGGGAGGGAGGGAGGGAGGGGTCAGTCAGGCGTCAGGAACACGACGCGACGCTCCTGTCGAATAGAGAGGGAGGAAGGGAGTGAGGGAGGGGTCAGTCAGGCGTCAGGAACACGACGCGACGCTCCTGTCGAAGGGAGAGGGAGGGAGGGAGTGAGGGAGGGGTCAGTCAGGCGTCAGGAACACGACGCGACGCTCCTGTCGAAGGGAGAGGGAGTGAGGGAGTGAGGGAGGGGTCAGTCAGGCGTCAGGAACACGACGCGACGCTCCTGTCGAAGGGAGAGGGAGGGAGGGAGTGAGGGAGGGAGTGAGGGAGGGAGTGAGGGAGGGAGTGAGGGAGGGGTCAGTCAGGCGTCAGGAACACGACGCGACGCTCCTGTTGAAGGGAGAGGGAGGAAGGGAGTGAGGGAGGGGTCAGTCAGGCGTCAGGAACACGACGCGACGCTCCTGTCGAAGGGAGAGGGAGGGAGGGAGTGAGGGAGGGAGGGGTCAGTCAGGCGTCAGGAACACGACGCGACGCTCCTGTCGAAGGGAGTGGGAGGGAGGGAGTGAGGGAGGGGTCAGTCAGGCGTCAGGAACACGACGCGACGCTCCTGTCGAATAGAGAGGGAGGGAGGGAGTGAGGGAGGGGTCAGTCAGGCATCAGGAACACGCGACGCTCCTGTCGAATAGAGAGGGAGGGAGGGAGTGAGGGAGGGGTCAGTCAGGCATCAGGAACACGCGACGCTCCTGTCGAATAGAGAGGGAGGGAGGGAGTGAGGGAGGGGTCAGTCAGGCGTCAGGAACACGACGCGACGCTCCTGTCGAATAGAGAGGGAGGGAGGGAGTGAGGGAGGGGTCAGTCAGGCGTCAGGAACACGACGCGACGCTCCTGTCGAATAGAGAGGGAGGAAGGGAGTGAGGGAGGGGTCAGTCAGGCGTCAGGAACACGACGCGACGCTCCTGTCGAATAGCGAGGGAGGAAGGGAGTGAGGGAGGGGTCAGTCAGGCGTCAGGAACACGACGCGACGCTCCTGTCGAATAGAGAGGGAGGGAGGGAGTGAGGGAGGGGTCAGTCAGGCGTCAGGAACACGACGCGACGCTCCTGTCGAATAGAGAGGGAGGGAGGGAGTGAGGGAGGGGGTCAGTCAGGCGTCAGGAACACGAAGCGACGCTCCTGTCGAATAGAGAGGGAGGGAGGGAGTGAGGGAGGGGTCAGTCAGGCGTCAGGAACACGACGCGACGCTCCTGTCGAATAGAGAGGGAGGGAGGGAGTGAGGGAGGGGTCAGTCAGGCGTCAGGAACACGACGCGACGCTCCTGTCGAATAGAGAGGGAGGGAGGGAGTGAGGGAGGGGTCAGTCAGGCGTCAGGAACACGACGCGACGCTCCTGTCGAGGGAGAGGGAGGGAGGGAGGAGTCAGTCAGGCGTCAGGAACACGACGCGACGCTCCTGTCGAGGGAGAGGGAGGGAGGGAGGGGTCAGTCAGGCGTCAGGAACACGACGCGACGCTCCTGTCGGGGGGAGAGGGAGAGAGGGAGGGGGTCAGTCAGGCGTCAGGAACACGACGCAACGCTCCTGTCGAAGGGAGAGGGAGGGAGTGAGGGAGGGGTCAGTCAGGCGTCAGGAACACGACGCGACGCTCTTGTCGAAGGGAGAGGGAGTGAGGGAGGGGTCAGTCAGGCGTCAGGAACACGACGCGACGCTCCTGTCGAAGGGAGAGGGAGGGAGTGAGGGAGGGGTCAGTCAGGCGTCAGGAACACGACGCGACGCTCCTGTCGGGGGGAGAGGGAGAGATGGAGGAGGTCAGTCAGGCGTCAGGAACACGACACGATGCTCCTGTCGAAGGGAGAGGGAGGGAGGGAGTCAGTCAGGCGTCAGGAACACGCGACGCTCCTGTCGGGGGGAGAGGGAGACAGGGAGGGGGTCAGTCAGGCGTCAGGAACACGACGCGACGCTCCTGTCGAAGGGAGAGGGAGGGAGGAGGTCAGTCAGGCGTCAGGAACACGACGTGACGCTCCTGTCGAAGGGAGAGGGAGTGAGGGAGGAGGTCAGTCAGGCGTCAGGAACACGACACGATGCTCCTGTCGAAGGGAGAGGGAGGGAGGGGTCAGTCAGGCGTCAGGAACACGCGACGCTCCTCACTCCTGTCCAGGTGGTGAAGGTGAACACATGGACAAACTTGTGGTCCACGACTATGGGACTTAACACGCGCCTAACACGCGCCCTGGAGGGCCTTTCATAATTACACGCCCTGGAGGAGGGGGTTTCGCCCCCCCCCATACGATCTCGAAAACCACGCAACGTAGCGACAAGCAGAAAACGACGTTAGATAGCTCAAAACAAGCTCTTCCGAAAGTATTTCGTTCATTTTTTTTTTTCAAATCAATATTGAGGTCACTAGAGTTCATCAAGGGTCAGATTTTCAAGTTTTCAAGACTTCGCTTCGAACACCCCCAAATATCACGGGAACTATGATAGTTAGCAGCAAACGGAGAAAAAAAACAATCGAAAGCCTTTGAAAACATGCAATCGACATAGGTGTTCTCAGATTTGAGCTCAGGTCAATAGTTTAGCTTCCAGAGGTCATCAAATGTCAAAAATGTTTTTTTTTTGCAATTTTTTTTTTCTTGCAAAAACCTTTTACCTAAAAAAGATAAAGCAATAGTTTTTACGCCATCATGTTTGTCTCGTCAAGGCGCTTCCAATCATATTCATGGTGACCGGGTTGGTCAACTGAGAAATTTGACCTCAGGTCAATGTCAAGTGGTGACCCAAGTTAGTCATGTTGCATATTGAGAGACGTGTCTCGACGAGACAAACACATTGGTACTATTTTCTATTCTCTATCTTCATTATGTCGATAGTTATTGACACAACAGTTTTGGCGGTCACAAAATTGACCTGACCTTATGCCATCGATATTAGAAATCAGAGATATACAAATTGTTGGTATCTATGACCTTATGAAATCCTGCAAGATTGAAACTGATCGGCCTAAAACTGTGGCTGTGGTACTACTGCAAACGTTTTGGAGTCGAGGTCATCACATGACCTGGTCTGGTGACCTGACCTGAGATGACCCGAGGTCAAGAATGTTACATAATGTGGACAGTTCATTGCTGAACAGGTGTGCAGAAAACGGCGGCGCTGCGCGCCGCCGTTTTTGCGCTATCCTCGAAAAACCGGAGGGGGGGGGGGGGGCGGATTTCGCCCCCCCCCCCCAGGACGCGTGTTAATAATTCATTAGCGTGACCACAGCACACATTATCTTTTTTCCCGAAAGCTACAAGTGAATGCAAACCTGACAGCCCTCTCGTGAAGTGGACCGCTTGTTCTGGAAACTTCCAGTAATCCTGAAACTGTCTGCAATCGATGTCAAAGTTGGATTTTTCATTTCATGACCTGGTCCCGGAGAGTACAAATCCATAGGTGGAGAGTAAAAGTGTATTGTCAGGCAAGTTAAGATTTTCATTTTTGTTCTAATTATTTTACTTGGAAAGTGAAAAATCCTGATTTGTAATAGATATTAAATCCTTGTGAGGAAAATTGAATTATATTTGAACTACAATGTCGGTAAGATCAGGCGAAAAGAGAGCAAATTTCCTGAACAAATATGAAGAGAGCAAAATTATTTGGACCCAAAAAGTCCAGAAAATGGCCGAAATTCCAAGGCTGATCGATGTTGTTTACTCACCTCACGGCAGCCGTACATCATGATGCAGGTGAAGACGATGTAGACGAACGCCAGCACGGCCGACAGGATCAGCATCACGAACCAGCCTGGCAACGAACGACATCTCTTGTCAGAGCGGAGAACTAACTACAGTATCAACTGAACCCGCCGTGCAGAGACACCTGTTGCCAGAACATCAAACTACAGATTGAGGCGTGTTCCGTACTGAGCGTGACAGTGCAATGCCGGAAACGACTCGTCTTGTTGTGAGATGCAATGACAACCGCTTTTCACAACCAACCATGTTTACTTTACGTGACACCTTTCACAAACAACCTTGTTTACTTTAGGCGAGTCACTTTCAGCGAGTCAGCGAAGGTAAGGAGCTAGTGACATCTGTTGGCGGATTGGCGAACTAGATATTGACACAATCAACATTGTGTACCAACTTTAAGAAGATGGTGCGATGCTGAAACCTGACAGCCGAGTGTGGAGTGTCCACTCACTCATGAAGCCGGTGAGGTCGAAGGACACGTAGCCCTGCTCCTTCAGGCCGTTCATCCGTTCCTCGATCCATTCGTTGAAGATGATGGCCAGGATGAGGCAGATGAAGTAGATCAGGGCGCCGATCTGCCGGGAAACCACGAGGTCAACACGAGGTTACCAGGTCAAGGTCATATGGTTACCAGGTCAAAGTTATAAGGTTACAAGTTACAGTCATAGGGTTACCAGGTCAGATAGGCGATAGGGAACAGAATGTGAGACAACCAGCCAGTAGGACAATGTACCTATCAAGACTGCATAGTGGAAGACCTGCTTGAAGTGTGTATGTGTGTGTGTGGGGGGGGGGGGGGGGCTTTGGGTCAGGCATGAGGATGTGCATTCACATGCTTTTCCTTCATTGGATCTTGCATGCAGTATCTGTGGAGAGATAGCCCCAAGATAAGAGGTACCATCCAGATGCCATACAGCACAAACTAGCAGGACGATACCAGAACATGTCCAAAGTTTTTTTTTTTTTAGTCCGAATGTTTTTGAATGGATGGATTTCCGAGGTCAGGCCCGCGCGAAGCATAGCTTGTTGCGCAGGCCCTGACCCCACCACCCAATCAAGCAATTCCTGGCGTCCGGCAGAATTTAGAATCAAAAGTTGTACGTGCCCGACATACCTGGACACGGTCCGCCCCGCCCTCTGACGTCACCTGACCTTGAGTGCGACCGCTGCCACCGGTCACAGGCCATCCCAGTCAGGAGCAAATAGCGAGCGCCGAAGCGACTCGAATCTGGGCTGCCACTACCAGGTGAGGTCAGAAGTCTGGCGCTCTCCCAACTGAGCTACAGGGGCGGACTACAGGGGAAAGTTAGTCAAAGTATTCAAAGCATTTCCTTCCAGATACTGGTGTATTACTAGATTGGGGCTACATTCAGCATTCAAGAGCCAGCATCATAATTTTGGTAACAGGAATGTATACATTGGTGCTGGAAATAGCTAATTGGTGCTACTACTGAAAATAGTGCTAGAAATCATTGAATAGGAGCAGGAACAGCATTTTGGTGCCAATTTGCAATTTGATGCTAGGAATAGCCATTTAGGAATTAGGGGTCCTGTCAAATGGCATCCTTCCTGGTAAATTTCAGAGGTTTGTGGGAAAACTAATTTCTAGATTTGTTTACAAGAATTTCCCTACAGATAGAGAATAAATAGTATTTTTTTATGTAACATCTTATGAAAAACTGTTTTATGACCTTATTAGGTAAATGCTGCTCAAAAAGAAACATTGTTGGTAACCCGTAACATGTAATGAAATTGGTTATGAGACACATTTTGTGTTCATGTGTCTGCATGGATAGTGTGAAAGTGAGTATTCCTGCTCTGTACCATATTGTGTAGGGTTTGAAGTGGGAGGTGATGGTTACTCAGTAGTCTGGTGCAGATGGGTGCAGATTTCTGGCCTGCATGGTTCAGGTTGGTGCAGATTTTCACTATGGGCTGGTGTGACGTCAAGTCCTGTGCCAAGCTTTGCAGTCTGGAGGCCTGTTCACTGGGTCTGTGGCCAAAAGGGCTGGGCTTAATCATCATCCAATCATGAAAGAGCAGATCCAGGAGGAGAGACTACTATCTTTGGCTCCTGCGGTTGCTCGGGAGCAGCCGCAAAAGAGCTTTGACATAAATGGTGCACATCCGACAAAGGTTGCACACTGTTTTGTTGATATCGCAGCTCACTGGTGATTGTTTGACCAAAAATGAAAACTCATAGTGACTTGTAGATATCCATGTAGTTGAGTTGTTTTATAAAACATTGAGGGTTTCCATGAAATTGCCTATTCGTTGTGAACGCTACACACACCATTTATCGGATGCCATCAGCGGCCGCAAAAGTGTTCAATGTTGTTCAAATTAAGCTCCACCTCATGGCCACAGTGGCTGCAGACCCTGTGAAATGGCCTTGGGTTTGAGACACCTAGGTAGTGTTAGGCAGGGTAACAGTACAATTGCTGGACATGTGAAAACACCAGACTGTTCATTCTATTGCAATTAGCAGTATACCATTGCCTTAGTACTTCAGTATTTTCTAAATCACCAATAGCATGGAAAATACAGTATTTTGGTATCGACATTCCAGTCATTTACCCTAATTACTGATGCAGAGTAGAAACCTATCCCAGGGTGAGGAACAAAGAAAGCAATGCAAACCTAGATTGCCATTGAATTCCAATTTATAGGAAATGATGTTGAAAATATTATGTCAATTTGCAAGTCACAACTGAAGATATTCCATCGTCGGATTATAGTGCATCAATCATGAGTCACGGATTTGGACTGCGAACTGCCGAACTGGAACACCTGTTACTATTTGAGACTAGATGGGTCTACAGACAGCCAAATGCTTACCAAGGTAAGGACTCCAACGAAGATAGATCCATTCTGGAGATTACAGCCACAGCAGCTCCTTTTCAAAATAGGCATTTTATTATAGATGAGACTTTTCCTCGCAACTTAAAGGCCCGAACCACTAGCGGACTCCGGAAGTGTATTGTGTGAGAAAAAGCCTACGCCCTAGACGCGCTTGCTTCGCCGCACGCCATAAAAGGAGAGCTACCAAATTTCCGGAAACCCTGAAGATATTTTGAGGCAGTATTGAAGGTAGATATTCAAACTAAACCACTGCTATTTAGCTCTGCTAAAATAAGAAAATCTCCTTTATGGTTTATCCTGTATTACTATAGTATTTTCTATTTTAATCTCTTTCTTAGCAATAAGACCTCTATAAAACATGAGAATGACTTTTTTAAAGCAAAGGAAAATAACACCAAAATAAGCGTTAGAATACACTGCAGCAGTTTAATCACAATGACACCAAAAATAATATATCAACCTCGAAGAAACTGCACTCTGACACGTCCGGTGGTGGTGGTTGCCTACCGATCGAAGGTTGTGTGATAACCTTTATTATTTCTGGATAATATTGAGCTGCACGGTGGGTAAGCTTGTCGTTGTCGATTAGTCATTTTCAAGTCCTATGTGTGTTTATTCTGCTCTCGTTATAGGACGTCTTTCCTCACAGCATGAAACAGGTTACACCAACACTGCGTCAGTGTCGTCATCGTCATGTCAATGTCATTGTCGCCCCATAACATTGTGATTAATCCATCTATATGGATATGCCATGATAAAGTAAGCTCATTTACTGCTTCATATTGATATATTTCTTGACAGAGCACCTATAAACAAAATGTTTGTTGCGTCTTCAGTATGAGTTATGTCACTGCGAACATTTATTATATTATAAGCAATGTTTCCACAACATGTTAAGCCAAATAATGCTGCTCTTGTGTAACCTATTTTATTTCTAAATTGAAATGATGAAATGGAAATTTGTGTTGAATCATCATTAAAACCTGCTTGTTTTCCCTCAGTTTTCTATCTATGCTTATGACTTTACTTGCATATTTTGTTTGCTTTTATTATGAGTTTAGTCTTACCTTGTAACACTCTTGCATGCATGTTTTTTTGTCATTTTGGTGAATTTAATTTTTTTAAATCTCAATTCTCAAAGCCCTTAAAGGGAAATGGAATAGGTCACCTTTAACATGGTGTTTTTAACTGAGATCACAGATTTGTAGAGGAGATTGAAAAACAGGTTGTGATGAAAGAATTACCTCACATGCTAAGTAATTTTGACACAGGACCAGGGTCATGGTAGTAGATCTGGCCACAACTTCTAAAAGCGGCCCTTTTAGAAGACGCTGTTTCAGCTGTTTCATGCCCAGATCAGGGCACAAAACTTGAAACTCTTCAACAGATGTCCATCTATCATCCAAAACAAATGGATATTCATGTTTTCAGCTTATGTATAGGTATAGTTGTAATGGACTTGGATTAGCAGAAGCTATTTGGTGTCGTTGGTATCGTTTTGGTGTTGGATACTGTGATCAGGTGGACTGTGAGGGGTGAGACTGGAGGTATTTATCTAGCTTCACCTTGAATGTATCTGTTTGTGTTGGCAGAGACTTCTTACTTCCTTCAGTAACTTATTCCAGCTGTTCACAACTCTGAGAGAAGAATCTCAATCTGGCTTGGCCTTGGTGTGTCACTTGTTTCTTTTCTATCTTCAGGTGATGTTCTCTTGTGGTTGTTAAGTTCAACATGACAAATTTATCCTTCCTGACATTTAGTTTTTCCGTCAAGATCTTGTACGTCTCAGTTAGGTCTCCTCTTCTTATCCTATCCCTGATGGTTTAGGTCTTCAGTCTCTTCAGCCTATTTGGGTATGACATGTGTCTCAATTCTCTCACTAGCTTTGTTGCTCTTCGTTGGACTTTTTTTCAAGAAGGTCAATGTCCTAGACAGCCTGGGGTCCCACAGCCTGTATACAGTAATCTAAGTGAGGGCACATAGATGTTGAAGAGACAAGTGAAGTTCAACTCTGTTAGCCTGTTAAATGAACTTCTGAATAACCTCAGTGCCACCATTGCCCTGTTTGCAGCCCTCTGGCAATGAGTGGAGGGCTGCAGTATCCCCATGTAGCTTGAGCTTGAAATACCCCATATAGCCAAATTTCAAGGCAACTTTTAAGGTGACCTATTCCCTTTAAGCTTTTCACTCTTGCAATGCTGGAGTCTCTTGCCATGTTGTATAGATCATGAGTTGGATGGATTGGATGGAGTTAGTTGGATTGTATATCCTCAGCAAAATAGCGGTTAGACTTTGAATTATATTGTTGTGCCTCTTTGTGTGTTCATAACTTTTAAATGGTGTGTGTTTAAAAATCTGAATGCCTAACCAATAAGTACCTATAGGTCAGTTGGGCAAACTGCAGGGAGGCGATGCAAAATAGATCGATCGATTTTAGATCGTGACAACTGATGTTATTAAAAGGGGTGGAGTTTTGACCATGTAAGTAGATGCAGTATAAATTTAGATCTGTTTTCAGACATTGCCACATTCAAACAAC
>JAXIVJ010008294.1:5000-56273 GCA_036785665.1 Chirona hameri
CCAGCACTGCCACCACACCATCAACAACAACAAAAACAGCACAACATCACTGAGTTTCCACAGCGCTTCTTCAGTTCGCCTCAGCGCGTCAAGGCCGGAAGATGTCCCCCCCCCATCAGAGGGAACCATACAGCGTGCCGGACGCCGGACACGTCAGCCCCAGTCTGCGGGCCATGGCTGCGGCTCCTGGAGCGGGGAATGGTTTATGAACCGTAGAGCCGCAGAGGCACCATCGACAGCAGGCGATGGTGTTATCAGCAGGGGTTCAGGGAGCTGTGATTCCGGCCGACCAGAGACCGGCTGTGAGACAGGTGGTAAACCTGGGCACGGTCTGGTGGCTCAATTGATTGGCGAAGTAGCCGGACATAGGAAGGACTGTAGTTCCAATTGAGTTGGATATGCAGTGTGAAGCAGGAGTGCGAAGCAGTGATTCAGCCTTACGGGTTGGCAGTGGTGATTTATAACGATCCGACATGTAAACCTTTAGAAGACGAACGTCGCATCTGGCTCCAATAACGTAACGTGCGCTCAGCCCAAATAATAACGTAACGTACGCGCAGCCCAAATAATAACGTAACGTGCGCTCAGCCCAAAGAAGAACGTAACGTACGCGCAGCCAAAAGAATAACGTAACGTGCGCTCAGCCCAAAGACCAACGTAACGTACGGGCAGCCCAAAGACCAACGTAACGTACGCGCAGCCCAAAGAATAACGTAACGTACGCGCAGCCCAAAGAATAACGTAACGTGCGCTCAGCCCAAAGAAGAACGTAACGTACGCTCAGCCAAAAGAATAACGTAACGTACGCGCAGCCCAAAGAATAACGTAACGTACGCGCAGCCCAAAGAATAACGTAACGTGCGCTCAGCCCAAAGAAGAACGTAACGTACGCTCAGCCAAAAGAATAACGTAACGTGCGCTCAGCCCAAAGAAGAACGTAACGTACGCTCAGCTCAAATAATAACGTAACGTGCGCTCAGCCCAAAGAACATACACCAATTGTGCCGTCTACGACCACGCGTCTAATGCAGTGTGTTACGAGTTAAGAACAGCACAGCTCCGCGGTAACAGATTTCGCTGTTCGCCACTCTATATCGGAGCGGTGCGAAGTTCCACTCTATATAGGAGCGGTGCGAAGTTCTCTGAGAGCAAATTGGCACCACCCTCGTCACGCGGCATTAACGGAATTATCACGTAAATAGAGCGCCGTGACAGTGATCAAGCACGTAATGATCATGCTTCAGACAATTGATGATAATGCTATTTTAACCAGCTGAAACCGGCACCCGAGTCGAGCCGGCCCATTTCTGAGTTAACTCAAACCACCGCACTGTGGTGATGCGGAGTTCCATAATACGACTGGTTAGTTGGAAAATCAGTCACCAAACCAACACGTGGGCAACTCTGGCAACTCTCACCAAACCAACATGTCGTGGCAACTCTCGCAACTCTCACCAAACCAACATGTCGTGGCAACTCTGCACCAACTTCGATCGGGCTGATCACGACATTGTGTTCCCGAAGAAGAAAAAAAATGTGAACCCTTTACAAGATGTAGTTCTGAGAATAGAAGCTTGTGATTCGTATGAGTCACTCTCACTGAAAGGCAATGGAAATAATTATGTTGTATTTGCAACACCAGTCATGAATTGAATGTACATTCAGAACAAAGAATAATTCGAAAAGTTGGGACTCGTAGTTAATTTCATACCATGAAGATACCAGATTTGAGTCCGTTATTCGAGCTTCGTAACTTTATTGGCGGTGTCTTCCTGTTCCGTGTAGTCCTGCTCCGTCGATAAATAGGGCGTGAGCTGAGGGGTGCTGGAGTGTACCGATGTGAAGCGAAATGCACTGAGATGCACTGCCCCGCGGAGACCGTACATCCGCCACCTGTCAGCCGGCCCATGTGATTGGCTCTAATCGAATCTGACTGAGCTGGAAACAGGGCGACACGGCTCACTGATGAGGAACAGCCGGCCCCTCCCCTGGGTACAGCAGTGGGTACTACATGTTAGAAGCTCCTTCAGCCGGCCCCTCCCCTGGGTACAGCAGTGGGTACTACATGTTAGAAGCTCCTTCAGCCAGCCCCCTCCCCTGGGTACAGCAGTGGGTACTACATGTTAGAAGCTCCTTCAGCCGGCCCCTCCCCTGGGTACAGCAGTGGGTACAGCAGTGGGTACTACATGTTGGAAGCTCCTTCAGCCGGCCCCTCCCCTGGGTACAGCAGTGGATACTACATGTTAGAAGCTCCTTCAGCCGGCCCCTCTCCTGGGTACAGCAGTGGGTACTACATGTTAGAAGCTCCTTCAGCCGGCCCCTCCCCTGGGTACAGCAGTGGGTACTACATGTTAGAAGCTCATTCAGCCGGCCCCTCCCCTGGGTACAGCAGTGGGTACTACATGTTAGAAGCTCCTTCAGCCGGCCCCTCCCCTGGGTACAGCAGTGGGTACTATATGTTGGAAGCTCCTTCAGCCGGCCCCTCCCCTGGGTACAGCAGTGGGTACTACATGTTAGAAGCTCCTTCAGCCGGCTCCTCCCCTGGGTACAGCAGTGGGTACTACATGTTAGAAGCTCCTTCAGCCGGCCCCTCCCCTGGGTGCAGCAGTGGGTACTACATGTTAGAAGCTCCTTCAGCCGGCCCCTCCCCTGGGTACAGCAGTGGGTACTACATGTTGGAAGCTCCTTCAGCCGGCCCCTCCCCTGGGTACAGCAGTGGGTACTACATGTTGGAAGCTCCTGCTGTCGTGGAGTTTGCATAGTCTGACAGACAGTGGCCTGGACAGTGGATTATGAATGATCTGCTCTCTCTTAAGAGCCTGTACAACTGTTCTGCTCGCCTCTCCGTCTCCTGTCCCTGGGATCGCCTCTGCTGTTTCTGCCTCCCGTCTCTTGTCCCTGGGGTCGCCTCTGCTTGCCTCCCCGTCTCAAGTCCCTGGGATCGCCTCTGCTGTTTCTCCCTCCCCGTCTCCTGTCCCTGGGATCACCTCTGCTGTTTCTGCCTCCCCGTCTCCTGTCCCTGGGGTCGCCTCTGCTCTGGCGTCCCCCGTCTCCAGCTCCTGACACCGCCTCTGCGACAGATTGGTGTGATCGGTGCGATGAGTCTGTGGGACTTCCGGTCCTATGTTCGTGGCGTGTGACGGTTCCAGTACCGGCGGTAGTGCGTCCATTATTATCCCGTGCAGGAAAACGGAGCTGGCGGTGTCGCCCGGATGTCTCAACTCCTTACCTGCCTCAGCAGCAAAACTTTCGCTTGAAGTCTCCCCCCCCGCTCAACAACTTTACACTGACACCCCCCCTCCCTCAACAACGTTTCGCTGACGGCGACCACTTGGCTTACCTGGATCCCTCTCCCCAATTTCAAAATGTCAAAGACGTGGCGGAGCCCCTGCTCAGAATACCTCTTACCACGCTCAGAGGTCCTGTCTCACCGCCCTCATCAGAGTTCCTGTCTTACCACCCTCAGAGGTCCTGTCTTACCGCCCTCAGAGGTCTCGTCTTACCGCCCTCAGAGTTCCTGTATTACCACCCTCAGATGTCCTGTCTTACCGCCCTCAGAGTTCCTGCCTTACCGCCCTCAGAGGTCCTGTCTTTTGTCTTTTTTTCCCCAGCTAGCCGAGAGGCTATTGCCGGGGAAAAAATTACTGGCGATTTAGCCAGGCAAATGTTTTAACGTTACGTTAAGCCGGCTAATGTTGTCCGGTGCAGAAACAGAAGGCTGAAGCAAAGGCAAAGGCAAAGGTTTTACGTTAAACCGGCTCATGATCGTCCGGTGCAAAGAGCGAGAGGGAGACCGAAACAGGGAACACACAAGCAGGCAGGGACAAAAAAAAATACTAGAGACGGTTCTAGTTAAAATGAAAATATAGTAATAAATTACATAATTAATTAATTAATCAATTAATAAATTAATTAATAAATCAATCAATCAAAATCAACAAAAAATAAAAACAATTAAGCGGTGCGGGTGACAGGCCCAGGTCGGATCTGGTCGGTGGTTGTGTGGGTGTTCGGAGTGTGCTCAACATAACTCTACCGCGGCCGGTCCCACGGAGATGCAATTCTCTGCCGTCTACATGACCGGTTTTGAATATACACTCCCGGGAAACATGTACAGCGAGTTATGTTGTATGTACCTGGCCTCTACCTCAGAAATGGAGCACACTCCAGATCGGATCTGGTGTGCCCAGATCAGATCTAGTCGGTGGTAGTGTGGGTCCGCCCTCAGAGTTCCTGTCATACCGCCATCAGAGGTCCTGTCATACCGCCCTCAGAAGTCAGAGGTCCTGTCTTACCAATCCTTCAGAAGTCATTGGAGCTGCTGCATCATATTGCATTCCTGCCCTGATCGATACAAAAATATGTTGAGGTACAACGAACACGGAGTATCTAAATATATTTTGATAAACCTATTTAACCCACCCGTGAAAGGGGTCTCAGCCGAACACCATTGACGGGGGGGGGGGGGGTAAACGACCCCCTATTTATCTTCCGAGCCAATGATCGCAGCGGGACGCGCAAGGCGGCATTTGAAAACTCTCAATGCGACGCATCTAAATGATACACGAAAGTTTCAAATTTAGGTCACATGTCAGGTCACAGTCAGGTCAAAGGTCAAAATTGAGGTATTTGAGTGGATGGGCTATTCTTTCCATACAAAGCCTTCGATTGTGACCATTATCACCCAAAGTGCTCTCAAAGGTATAATACACATCCCGCAGAAGCTAAAGTGAGATTGTTGGCAAAGGTCAAGGTCAGGTCACAAAAGGTCACTATGCGCAAAATATCTACGAAAATCATGCAACATATGTTCCATGTGTTATTTTGCACATATAATTCGATAGTGATAGTCATTTTACCACCTGACTTCATTTAAGTGAAGTTAGTTTCAAGGTCAGGTCAAGGTCAGGTTACAAGGTCAACATTCGAAATTGATAAATCTAGATAAACAAGGCGTGTTTCTGGACCATTTTTGCCTCAGAAATGCAGCGGTGACGTTCATTTGTTCGTAGCTGGTCATTAAAAAACGTCATGAGTTCCCATACTTCAGAAGCCATAAGACAGTCAAAAATGTGATATTGTTTTGAAATTTGGCTTGGCTTGAAATTTGGCCCATATGTGGTTCTCTAATATATATTCCGTTTTTTTATAATATCTTTGAAAAGTTTGATTTTTGTGGGCATTTAAACAAAGTTTTTTTTTAAAATTATTACTGTGGGTCAAAAAACAAATGTAAAAAATCCGAGGTAGACATTTGGAAGCCCTTGCCAATTGCCATTTGCTATCTTTGACGTTTCTTGATTGCATTTTGCTTAAAATATGGCATTTGTACGGTCTGTTAAAGGTTAGCTGATTTTTTTCATCGAACTCGTGTGTAGTGACGCCACTAAATTCGCTATATCTCGAGAGAAAAAAACAAGGGAATTGCTTCATTATTGCACAGAAGACGTAAAATTGATGTAGGAGAAGGAACCCGAAGTTTCACGTTGATAGCGCTATTGGTTTTTGAGCTATTGCGAAAGATCGTTAGGGGCGTTAAACGCACCCCCCCCCCCCCCCAGTCAATGGCGGCTTAAGTCAACAAACGATTGCTACGGTTCCCTTAGATAATATCTGCACATTGATTACACTACCAAGTGATTTGCAAAATTATGCTGAAATGTGATATTAGTGTGAGAATCGTTAAACTAATAACAAGTTGACACCATATGCGTCCCCAAGGGGGGGGGGGGACAAACGGGGCAGTTGCCTCCCCCCCCCCTTCCCTGAATGTCCGCCCCCGACGGACGGTCCCCGTCGGGTCCGTCCGCCCATTGGTCGAAACAAAGTTTTATTTTATTTTAAATATGCCCCTCTAAAAATATAGTGTGCCAAATCCGGTGAGTTGTTTTGGTTGGGGTACCTTATGCCCCCCTCCCCTCCCTGATTAAAAAAAAATCCCCTTCCTGGGTACGCCATCCTGGGTATCCACTAGTTGACCTCTAGTATAAAAGGCCTCTAGTATAATAATAAGACCACTAGTATAATCCTCCTCTAGTATAAAATACCTCTAGTATAATAATAAGACCTCTAGTATAATCCTCCTCTAGTATAAAATACCTCTAGTATAATAATAAGACCACTAGTTTATTCCTCCTCTAGTATAAAGAACCTCTAGTATAATAATAAGACCACTAGTATAATCCTGGGTACGTCACTAGTTGACACATAGGTATTTAATGCAAACTTTATATGACCTCTAGAAATGCAGAGGCGGCGAGCCTGTGGGTGGCAGCACTGATTGTTAGCAAAATGGCAATGCTTGGAAGTGGGTTGCTGTCTTACCGTGACCATATGGACAGCTGGAGTAGCCTTTTGAAATAGCGATCCATTGTGTTTCAGGCTGGTGTAGCGCCGACTATGTCACGGTTGCAGTGTGATGACGTCTCTGTTTCGTGTGGTCTTTATAGAGCTCCCCTGAACAATGACCGCGTGATGTCATCGTAGACGTATTTAGCTCAGCTGGCTTTTGTTAGAAGGCAAGTGGCAACAACTTATGTCTCACAAACACGCGCGATGTCTTTATACAATATCTCTTATCTTTCGCCGACCCTTATCATTCACCGAACATGCGAGCTTTCGACGATCACAATAAGTAATGATCTAGAAATACATTTTTGATACAGAATAAGCTGACAATAATTAATGTTTTACTTTATGCAATCTCTCCGGTTATCTAAACAAGTCATTTTAAGCATTTTTGCATGCTGGAAAATTAATAAGCTCGACGAAACTTCGTTAAATCATTAAGGTTAAATTGAAGTAAAACATTTTTGCGAAGGCTGAAAGCCTGGAACCTGGTACCGCGCGTTCCACCCATCTCGCCGTCTCGGCGTCTCCTTCTCCCGTCCGGTACCGCGCGTGCCACCCATCTTGCCGTCTCGGCGTCTCCTTCTCCCGTCCGGTACCGCGCGTTCCACCCATCTCGCCGTCTCGGCGTCTCCTTCTCCCGTCCGGTACCGCGCGTGCCACCCATCTCGCCGTCTCGGCCGTCCCCTTCTCCCGTGCAGTGACCATGCCGCACAGTGGATGCCTTTCGGGAGCACGGAACACGGCACGGTGCCGCCGTGTTCGTGATCGTGTTCCAGTCTGCTAGCGACAGACGCCATCAGCCAATCAGTGCGTGACGTTCCGTTCGAGAGTCGTGACCGCTCAGGAATTCTGGCAAAACAGCCAGCTGCTCCGCTTCTAGAACAACAGAACATGAAACTACACTTTAACCACACGAAATGCCATATAAATGTGCATTTTGTAAGCATGCTATCACTCAAAAGTAGAAAAGTGAAAGGTGATTAATATTTTTTAGTGATTAAGAATAGTTCTTGGGACTACAGGTCTAAAGCTAATATTTGCATAGCACCCATGTTCACGCATTAAATGCTCGATTTAATGCAATGCAATGCTTCATCAGCCAAATACTCCTGTTTTTAGCTTAGAGCAGCACTACAGCGCCATACTTCGACTGCTGTTTCCTGTTGGTCCTGTGATATTGACTTTACAATACACCCCCTGCGAATTCCCCCTGCGAATTCGACATAGTGAATTATCCTGATATGTTGTCAGTACACCGTCACATTACAGCCCGTTATCCTCCGACTGCCGTGCGCGTGTTTTTGTCGGTCGGCCGCCACCTGTGGCGTCTACAGACACGACCGTAGGCCTCGGCCGGCTCACCGTGCGTCACGTCACGATCTCCCGGCCCTCTCACCGGCGCGTGGCGTGCGTTTTACCCGCTGTGGAGGCGGCCCACCGTGCAGAGAGCGGCCGCACGGGTCACGTGACTGTGTGACGCTGACGTCACTGGAGATAGAGAGACACGCAACTGGCGCACCGGTATTGTCTGCACCGCCGTCCCACGGTGACAAAAATAGCTCCAGCAGCCACAGCGGGACACAGCGGTGTGAAAGCAACCCAATGAACTCACGCAAGAGCCGGGTCTCGGAATACAACTGAGGCGACACAACCGCAGCGGTTTAATGCGCTGCTGATCCCGTATGCGTCAGCGAAGAAAATTGATCCACAGACCATAAGCCGAGCACAAGCCTGGCTTTGCTCCGAACTCCGAACCGAACGTCAACCCGAGCGGTTCAACTTAATGTTGCGACTCCGTACAAAGACTAAGGAGAAAACGTTAGTTCACTCCTTCCCGACAAATTCACCCAGCTTCTGGAAACAAACGTCTCTTTGACAGCTTCATTTGACAGCCAGTTGACAGCTATGCTCGTCAGGCCGCTAGCAGTGTGAGTTCGTCAGGCCGTTGACGGTGTGTGTTTTGTGTGTTCCGCAGCGGGAATGCATCTCCATCCACATCGGCCAGGCCGGAGTCCAGATGGGCAACGGCTGCTGGGAGCTCTACTGTATGGAGCACGGCATCCGGCCGGACGGCTTCCAGCACGAGGACGCAGGTAGGTCACCTGGGGTTAACTGAGGTCAGACGAGGTCACCACAGGTCACCCGAGGTTAACTGAGGTCAGCCGAGGTCACCACAGGTCACCCGAGGTTAACTGAGGTCAGCCGAGGTCAGCACAGGACACCTGAGGTTAACTGAGGTCAACCGAGGTCACCACAGGTCACCTGAGGTCACAACCAGAGGTCCCCAGAGGTTGCTAGTGGTCACAACCAGATATCACTGAAGGTCAAAACCCGAGGTCAACACTGAGGTCACAATCAGAGGTCAACCAGGGGTCACCCGAGGCCAGACGGGGGTAGGCCATGTCAGGTCACGAATAGCATGTCTATAACTGAACATTATTTTCTGATCTGATAACTGGAAAATGTTCTTTAATTGTATTGTAGTTTGTCTTTGTGGTCTTGACAAACACAGGGAGAACCTCAATTCTGATAAATGCTAAGTCATCATAGCTCTTATCGATGTCACGACAAAGGGAGCAGTATCCCGAAAGATAAGTCTTCACAAGTGCTATTGCCGAGGAGTATAATGATGCTCCTCACGTTAGTTTTATTTGTAAAGTATTTGTTAATATTAATCAGCAATATAATTTCAAGACATGTGAGGGATATGGTAAAGTAAAGATCCACCGGCATGCGGTTGGGATTTAGCCTGGCAGCTCCACGGGACGCCTTTCCGGCGCCTCAGTCTCTGTGGCCGCATCTGTAGCGCCGTGCCTCACCGGCCAGTGACAGTTCCGGCCAGTGACAGCTCCGGCCAGTGACAGCTCTGTGACCAGACAGTGACTGCTCTGTGCCCGGCCAGTGACAGCTCTCTGTGACCGGCCAGTGACAGCTATGTGACCGGCCAGTGACAGCTGTGACCGGCCAGTGACAGCCCTCTGTGACCGGCCAGTACCAGCTCTCTGTGACCGGCCAGTGACAGCTCTGTGACCGGACAGTGACAGTTCCGGCCAGTGACAGCTCCGGCCAGTGCCAGCTCTCTGCCCGGCCAGTGACAGATCTGTGACCGGCCAGTGATAGCTCTGTGACCGGCCAGTGACAGCTCTATGTGACCGGCCAGTGACAGCTCTCTATGACCGGCCAGTGACAGATCTGTGACCGGCCAGTGATAGCTCCGGACAGTGACAGTCCGGCCAGTGACAGCTCCGGCCAGTGACAGCTCTCTGTGACCGGCCAGTGACAACTCCGGCCAGTGACAGCTCCGGCGAGTGACAGCTCTGTGACCGGCCAGTGACAGCTCTCTGTGACCGGCCAGTGACAGCTCTGTGACCGGCCAGTGACAGCTCTATGTGACCGGCCAGTGACAGCTCTCTATGACCGGCCAGTGACAGATCTGTGACCGGCCAGTGATAGCTCCGGACAGTGACAGCTCCGGCCAGTGACAGCTATGTGACCGGACAGTGACACTCCGGCCAGTGACAGCTCCGGCCAGTGACAGCTCTCTGTGACCGGCCAGTGACAACTCCGGCCAGTGACAGCTCCGGCCAGTGACAGCTCTCTGACCGGCCAGTGACAGCTCTCTGCGACCGGCCAGTGACAGCTCTGTGACCGGCCAGTGACAGCTCTCTGTGACCGGCCAGTGACAGCTCTGTGACCGGCCAGTGACAGCTCTGTGACCGGCCAGTGACAGCTATCTGTGACCGGCCAGTGACAGCTCTCTGTGACCGGCCAGTGACAGCTCTGTGACCGGCCAGTGACAGCTCTGTGACCGGCCAGTGACAGCTCTGTGACCGGCCAGTGACAGCTCTGTGACCGGCCAGTGGCAGCTATCTGTGACCGGCCAGTGACAGCTCTCTGTGACCGGCCAGTGACAGCTCCGGCCAGTGACAGCTCCGGCCAGTGACAGCTATGTGACCGGCCAGTGACAGCTCCGGCCAGTGACAGTTATCTGTGTGAAACAGACAAGCTATGGACTGCCGCTCTTTCCGCCACCCTGACAGACAGCCGGCTGTGGCGGACAGCTGGGCTGCTGTGACGTCATACCAGTCTGGGAAACCAAGTCAGGTGGCGTCGGCGGTGGGCCGAGTCACCCAGCTCCTTGGCGTACGTCCACACCCGCCCCCTTCCCTAGCACAGGGATCTGACATCCGCCACCTTCCCTGGCACAGGGATCTGACATCCGCCACCTTCCCTGGCACAGGGATCTGACATACGCCACTTTCCCCAATATAGGCACCCGCCACCTTCCCTAGCACAGGGATCTGACATCCGCCACCTTCCCTAGCACAGGGATCTGACATCCGCCACCTTCCCTGGCACAGGGATCTGACATACGCCACCTTCCCCAATATAGGCACCCGCCACCTTCCCTAGCACAGGGATCTGACATCCGCCACCTTCCCTGACACAGGGATCTGACATCCGCCACCTTCCCTGGCACAGGGATCTGACATACGCCACCTTCCCTGGCACATGTATCTGACATACGCCACCTTCCCTGGCACAGGGATCTGACATCCGCCACCTTCCCTGGCACAGGGATCTGATATACGCCACCTTCCCCAATATAGGCACCCGCCACCTTCCCTGGCACAGGGATATGACATCTGCCACCTTCCCCAATATAGGCACCCGCCACCTTCCCTGGCACAGGGATCTGACATCCGCCACCTTCCCCAATATAGGCACCCGCCACTTTCCCTAGCACAGGGATCTGACATCCGCCACCTTCCCCAATATAGGCACCCGCCACCTTCCCTGGCACAGGGATCTGACATCTGCCACCTTCCCCAATATAGGCACCCGCCACCTTCCCTGGCACAGGGATCTGACATCCGCCACCTTCCCCAATATAGGCACCCGCCACCTTCCCTGGCACAGGGATCTGACATCCGCCACCTTCCCCAATATAGGCACCCGCCACCTTCCCTTAGCACAGACGCCTGCCACCTGGCATAGGCCAGACACCTGCTAGGCTGCCATATTTCCTCTTTTCCTTAAAGGGACTGTCCCGCCTTCCCAAAAGTTGTCAAATGTACGCCGCCTGTGGTGCACGATATGAAGTAATTGCTGCCGAACGTGATTATGACATTTGTTTCTCGCAAACAGTGTTCAATTTAATAAAAAGTTAAGTTTTAATATTTGGGTTGATGACGTCATATTGAGCTCTAGAGAGCTACACAAAAATCCCTTACGCTGCCAAAGTATGGGCACAACTATATCGAGACAATTCTGGCGCTTTGAATACAAAGCAAACCAACTACCAAACCATTGAAACGTAGCAAATATCTCGAAGGTTCACCTTACAAGTCGACTTTCATTACCAGTTGGGTAAAGAGAAACGACGCTGTCGGTTTAGAGGCCTTATTCATCATCATCGTTTATTTCGTATGGCGCTCCATATATGACATGGCTTTTCAGGCCAAGTGTCATGACAGTGATTAATAAAATCAGCATAATCACATAAAAACCTAAACAGCAATAAAACACAAAACATACATATTAAAACTACGGCTAAAATGACTACAGCTAACTCTCGCCCATCCACTTCCTGCAGCGCCTACGGCACATGGCTGACGCCCGTGACTGTCGCACATTCGTTGGGACGGTGTTCCACAGAGCACAGACCCGATAACTAAAATCTTACGGGCGTGCTCAGTGCGCACCCTGGGTAGCTGGCGCTGCATATTCTCGGTAGCACGTGTTTGTCTGCTCGATACATCGCCACGGTGTTCAAAACATTCAGAAAGACATTTCGGCGCATGTGAGTTGTTCAAATACACATGGACCTGATTTTTTACAGATGTCAAAATCAAACTCGAATATCTTTTTGATTAGATCATTGTGGTTGTTCTAACTGCTACCATACTTAATTGCAATGCCAAGCCATTCAAATGGCTATCTCAACTCAAATATAATGTTAAGGTGGGATAGTCCCTTTAATAGTTTAATAGTTATAATAGTGTATTCAAATCTATCCATGCGGGAAGCAGGTTTTCAAGATTTGCGTCATACAAGCCGGCATTTACCTACAGTATACACATTCAGTCGGTCCTACAGTTAAAAACATTGCAGAACATACAGCTAAAATGGTAATTAAAGACCGATAGAACTAGACGTTAAAAAAGACTATGTCGACAAAACAAGATTGCAATGATGGATACATATTGCGACACTGTTCACGCGGCATCACCTATCTTCCTGGCGAGTACGCTTTCTCAAGTACGCTATCTTCCTGGCGAGTACGCTTTCTCAAGTACGCTATCCTCCTGGCGAGTACGCTTTCTCAAGTACGCTATCTTCCTGGCGAGTACGCTTTCTCAAGTACGCTTTGAGTGCACCGTACGTCGGACACTCAATTGCTGACGGTGGCAGCGCGTTCCACCCAGCGACCGCTCTGCAGGAATGAGCGCTTGGTTGCCTCCAGCCTGCAGCGAGGCACCTGCAGCTGGCGTTCCTTAGCAGCTGGCGTTCCTTAGCAGCTGGCGTTCCTTAGCAGCTGGTGTTCCTTAGCAGCTGGCGTTCCTTAGCAGCTGGCGTTCCTTAGCAGCTGGCGTTCCTTAGCAGCTGGCGTTCCTTAGCAGCTGGCGTTCCTTAGCAGCTGGCGTTCCTTTGCGGCAAGGTACATGTGCCACCGTCCGACGGTTCCTCCCGTTCCTACCACAGCCACTAGCCCCAGCCACCTGGCTTCCTCCCTGTCCGGTGCGGCGGTGACTTCCAGCTGTAATTGTTTGCCGCCGGGGGCAGTTGACTGGAGGGCGTGGACTGGCGGTGCGTGCTGATCACAGGAAGCAGCGGTCCGTGGGCCGTGGGACCGGCTGCTGTCCCGCCGTCGCCACCGCCGCCGCCGGGCAGGCAGGGAGGGAGGCGATTTAAATGGTCGGCGGCTTCCGGCGGTCCGGTGGGAGCTGCTTCACTGGCCGCGGCTGTCTGAGGGTCGCGCAGACAGGAGCCGAGTGGGGGTTTCATTTGATCATTTATAATGTGAAACCACACTTAATGTCTCATTTATTTATGATGTAAAAACAGTAAATTAGAGAAAACGTTTGATGCTGATTTAGTATTATCATGCGTTCACTTTCTAAAAATAAAAACATTACCTCTGCTGAAGGTGTAACACTTCGTGGAAATACATTTATAATATTTTTCAAGCCTCTTCAGTAATCTCCACAATATTTGAAAACATTCACTTCCACTGGCCTGAGGCGACGAACGGCCGCCGTTTTGCCCCCCCCCCCCCCCCCTCCACCCCCCCCCCCCCCCCCCCCCCAGCTCCCGCGGCGTCACCATCAGACATCAGTCATCGGGCCACGTGTCGGCCGGACGTCGGTGTACCGCCGGCAGTGGCGCGGCGAAGGTCAGGTCGCCGCAGTATTTCACGGTTCACGGCAGGACTGTCACGGCCGGCCGCGCCCGACAGACCTGCAGACCTGCAGACCGACAGACCTGCAGACCTGCAGACCTGCAGACTGTGTGCTGCGCCGCTCCCCCGTCAGGCTGCGGCGAGCGGGAGACGCAGCCTAGCGGGAACCTACCGAGCCGGAGACGCAGTCTAGCGGGAACCTACCGAGCGGGAGACGCAGCCTAGCAGGAACCTACCTAGCGGGAGACGCAGTCTAGCGGGGAACCTACCTTATACCTAGCGGGAGACGCAGTCTAGCGGGGAACCTACCTAGCGGGAGACGCAGTCTAGCGGGGAACCTACCGAGCGGGAGACGCAGTCTAGCGGGGAACCTACCGAGCGGGAGACGCAGTCAGCGGGAACCTACCGATCGGGAGACGCAGTCTAGCGGGAACCTACCGAGCGGGAGACGCAGCCTAGCGGGAACCTACCGAGCGGGAGACGCAGTCTAGCGGGAACCTACCGAGCGGGAGACGCAGTCTAGCGGGAACCTACCGAGCGGGAGACGCAGTCTATCGGGGAACCTACCGAGCGGGAGACGCAGTCTAGCGGGAACCTACCGAGCGGGAGACGCAGTCTAGCGGGAACCTACCGAGCGGGAGACGCAGTCTAGCGGGAACCTACCGAGCGGGAGACGCAGTCTAGCGGGGACCTACCGAGCGGGAGACGCAGTCTAGTGGGGAACCTACCGAGCGGGAGACGCAGTCTAGTGGGGAACCTACCGAGCGGGAGACGCAGTCTAGCGGGAACCTACCGAGCTGGGAACTCACCCAGCGGAGAAACCACGGAACTGGAGAACCCACCGAGCGGGAACCTGTCGAGTGAAGAGTTCACCGAGCTGGAGAACCCACCGAGCGGGAACCTGTCGAGTGAAGAGTTCACCGAGCTGGAGAACCCACCGAGCGGGAACCTGTCGAGTGAAGAGTTCACCGAGCTGGAGAACCCACCGAGCGGGAACCTGTCGAGTGAAGAGTTCACCGAGCTGGAGAACCCACCGAGCGGGAACCTGTCGAGTGAAGAGTTCACCGAGCTGGAGAACCCACCGAGCGGGAACCTGTCGAGTGAAGAGTTCACCGAGCTGGAGAATTCACCTTGCAGAGGTTTCACCGAGTGATGCTTGGTTCGGGTAGACTCCCAGTCTTGACGAACTTGATCTGTCAAGCAAATGACTTGACAGGATTGAGTTTCTGATGCTTTCAGTCGCACTAGTTCATGAAGATTGTAACGACTCGTTTCACAATTGATTTGTCTTTCTTTTGATTGGTGCGTAATTAGCGTGTTTGACGCGGGGCAATAACTGCTCATAGCACGATTTAATAAATGGTTAGAGGACAAATGGTTCTTGTGCTCAGTGGAAATCTTGTCAGACACAATGGCAGCACAATGGCGGAGGAAGTGGCCGGTGATTCTTGGAGCCTCGACTGACAGCAGCGCCTCTTATCTTAACAATGTATTAAACATTTCCAGTTTTTTTTTCTTCTCCCGTATGTCAGCTGGTTGTCGATATTAACTATTCGGAGATAGGCTCGCTAAGAATCATCAACATCTGTCTAAACCCTGCCTCGATTCCGCAGAGCTGTGTTATGTGCATCCTTATGTGTTATGTGCAGCTGTTATGTCATCCTGATATGCAGCTGCAAACAAAATCATACATATTCTCTGTCAGTCCAGTGGCGTCCACTCCAGTCAGTCCAGTCAGTCCAGTCCAGTCAGTCTAGTGGCGGATCTACGTTAGGGTGAATCAGGCAATTTACCCCACCAAACGACAAATCGGTAGGCACACGTATGTTTTTGCCCCTCAAACCGTTCCTGGAGGTCGTGATTTACCCCCCCCCCCCCCGCTCGGTCGGCGCTCAACAAGTTTTCACTGGCGAGGCCTTCCCCATCGCCCAACAAGTATTTATTTGACCCCCCCCCCCCCCCACTCACCGACTCTTCGCGCTGACGACCCGAAACTCACACCTCCCCCGCTCAACAACCTTTCGCCGACGAAACGCGGAGCTAAATTTTTGCCCCCAAACTCGAAACATAGATCCGCCTATGTCTGTCACTTACTCTCTTCATACATAACGCATTCGAAACCCAATGGAATGTCGCAGATTTGACAGCAACTTATTCAGTTGCTGGCAACCATAAGCCCACAACCATGGGCGTCGGAAGCGGGGGACGGAGGGACGCGCGCCCCGCCCCCCCAAACATTTTCGGATTTGAACATTACGCCTCTGAGCGTTGCATGAAAAGAATTTACTTAACAATGCATCCATCCCCTAAGTTTGGGAAGGTGGCGACGCCCTTGCCCACAACAGGTTATGAACAACTGCAACTGAGTACTCAGACAGTGATACCGAGGCGCTATGCTGGGATTCAATGTCGGGCAGCAAGGTCGAGGGGCTACAGGTTTAATTTTCCAGCGCGACGGTAAAGCCGCAATGATGCCATCATCGGTGTGATAAGCGCGATGAAAATTGCTCCAAGGCTGCAGAGTTTGAACATAATCCTCTGTCTGTTGTGCATCGTGTTATCGGATGTGACGTCACGGAAAGACGGTATTTTAATGAAGGGTAGCGTCACCGTCTTCCCGCGAAGATTACAACAGTATCACTTCATTTTCCAGTCTGTTACCGCGAAGATTACAACAGTATCACTTCATTTTCCAGTCTGTTACCGCGAAGATTACAACAGTATCACTTCATTTTCCAGTCTGTTACCGCGAAGATTACAACAGTATCACTTCATTTTCCAGTCTGTTACCGCGAAGATTACAACAGACTCACTTCATTTTCCAGTCTGTTACCGCGAAGATTACAACAGTATCACTTCATTTTCCAGTCTGTTACCGCGAAGATTACAACAGTATCACTTCATTTTCCAGTCTGTTACCGCGAAGATTACAACAGTATCACTTCATTTTCCAGTCTGTTACCGCGAAGGTTACAACAGTATCACTTCATTTTCCAGTCTGTTACACTACCAGTTTTCCAACATGCACTACCAGTTTTCCAACATGTGTTCAGGCCAGTGGCGGATCTACTGTTGGGCAAAATGGGCAATTGCCCCTCCCCCCCCAAAAAAAAACACGAAATATCGGTAGGCAAACGTATGTTCCCCCCCCCCCCCCCAAAAAAAAAAAACGATCCGGTAGGTTGTCATTTTTGTCCCGGTAAGTCGTGATTTACGTCTCCCCCCCCGCTCAACAGTGGCGTCGCCACGGTTTCGGAGCAAATTTTACGCGGACACATCATGTAATCGAAAACCTGGGGGGGGGGGATAGGACATATTATCTCTGGCATGGGTGTCTTTTGGTAGTGCTATGCACACATGATCTGACCTGGGGCCGGATTCCCATCTATGAAATTCTTGCGAAGATTCCTATTTTTTTATCGTAAGAATTTTCTTAAATCGGTATTACCATCTCTCGAGTAAGTGGTCGAAATTCTGCGCAGTAGACTCGCGACCGAAACTTACTCTTCCCTATAGGAAATAGCTTGCAGCTATTGGCTTTTTCTCCCTTTATAAATATATGACAGAGATGGGAATCCCAAAATTCGTAACTTGTCGGCAGAGAGTTCAAAATTTTGTAAGTAGTGAGATGGTGATCCAAAATGAACGAGTTACGAAGAAAATCATTCGTAAGTCAGGATGGGAATCCGGGCCCTGGTTAACTGACCTGATAAGATCCGAAAAAAAATCACGCCATGAACGGAATTGGCACCCAACCATCTGCCAAATACGGCAAGATGTCTACTACCGTTTTCCCGCTACCTCCGAAAAACCCTTAGATCTAGGACATTTCCAAATGCCCGTCCAAACGCCCATCCCAGCACGTTACGGTTTAAGAAAATCATAGGTCTTT
The DNA here is from genome assembly GCA_036785665.1 of Chirona hameri. Taxonomy (NCBI): domain Eukaryota; kingdom Metazoa; phylum Arthropoda; class Thecostraca; order Balanomorpha; family Balanidae; genus Chirona; species Chirona hameri. The sequence goes on from JAXIVJ010008294.1 coordinate 22,646, forward strand.
AAAAGCATCACTAAGTGTGCAATTGATGTCGAGTCACGGTCAGGTAATATGTCAAAATCGACGTACCTACATGAGTTTATGGGCTATATGTCCCATCATAAGCCTTCGATTGCGATCATTGTTGCCCAAAGGTGCTCTGGAAGGTATAATATATATCTCGCTTAAGCAAAAGTGAGACTGCAAGCGAAAGTCAAGGTCAAGGTCAGGTCACAAAAAGTAAATATGCGGCATGCGCTAAAGATTTACGAGAGTCACACGGTGCATGTGTTATGGATTATGGATTATTTTATGAATTATCCTATCCTGAATCTTCGTAGAATTCGATAGTGATAGTCATTTTACCACCCGACCAAATCTAATAACTTAAATTACCGAGTACCGATACATTCTTATTTAAGTGAATTTGTTGTCTAGTTCAGGTCAAGGTCAGGTCACAAAGATTACAAACTCGCAATTTATGAATCTAAAGAAAAGGTATGTTTCTGGACTAATTTTGTCTCAGAAATACAGTGATGATGTTTATTTGTTCGTGTCTGGCCATTACAAATAAAAATAACGCAATTTTAAACATTACGTCGTTAGTTAAGTACTCATACTTTGGAGCCATGAGTCAGCCAAAAATAGTGGTATTGTTTTGAAACTTAGTTTGGGAATCGTCCATATGTGCTGCTCCAACATATATTCCGTTTTGTAAAAATATTTTTGAACATTTCTTTTTTAGTTAAACATTATATTTCTTTAATTTGTGGGGTTAAAAATAAAAGTGAAAACAAAAACGAAATAGCCATTTTGTAGCCAATGCAATTTGTAAAAAAGTTGTTCAAAATAATAATTTGTGCTAATAATATATGATTTATTTTAATCAAAAGAAAAGCGAAACTATTCTAACGCGTTTCGATGCACTGCAATTTGCTATCTTTTTATCTTTCATAATTGTAGTTTGCTCAAAGTTTGGACTTTGCACAATGTGCTGAAGTTAAGCTGATTTTCTCGTTAAAATGGCGTGTAGTAACGTTACTAAATGTCCTAGATCTCAAAAGTTTTCGACGAAAGTTCTTCATTTTCGCACAGAAACCGTGAAGTTGATATAGAAGGTACCAAAAGTATGACGTTGATACTGTTATTAGATTTGGAACAATTACGAAAGTTCGTAAAGGAGGGCTAATATTTGCCCGCCAGTCAATGGTATATTAAAAGAAGATTTACAGTGGCTCCCTGAATGTCACATAGATGCCCTCTAGTCTCCTGTCTAGTCGTTGGGCCTCGGAGGGCCGGCGGTGGATATGAGAGTGACATCGCCAGGCAGAAGAGAGCCCCCATGCCGGCCTGAGAGGATATTAAGCCGGTAAGACGTGGCCCTCAGCTCAGTGTCTTTGAGAGGACCATCGATTGACCAGCAGAGGACCATCGGTCGTTTTGAGACGGTATTTTTGGGCCTGATGGAGTTATTATCAGTCTTAATGAGCCCTATTTCGGTCTAATAGGGCCCCTGTCAGGCCTCAGAGGGCCCTCGGTGTGTGTGAAAGGGATATAAGAGGGCATTATTCAGACCTGAGAGGGTCGTATGGAGTATGCCGGGCTTATGCCTGTCTGAAAGGGCCCTCGGCCGGTCTGAGGAGGCACGTAGCTGGCCTAAAAAGGATACACATGTGTTTTTTTTAGTTGGAATTGGAGTTATGAGGCTGGCATTGGCGTTTCGGTATTCCATTTGGCGCTCCAACTTTAAATATAATGAAAGCTACACCGTCTGATCATCGCCACCGTTCTCCCCTCTGGAGCCCAGGCGGGCCAGAAGGACCCACCCAAGCTCCAGGGAGCTGCCTTTGCAGCCCTCTGGCTACATACCTGCTATCACCGCAGTCACTTTCTAACTGTAATAACTATCACCACAGTCACTTTCCTGTTTGTCATTGGCACCCATTCGCAACCACAACCGTCGATTGAAATCACACAAAAAGTGTCGGTTCTTTGGACACGGTGTGCCTGGTGAACGTGTCTGGCAAGCCACTGTATCTAGGATATTTTATCAATAAATTGTACATTTTCCAGCATCATTAAATTAATAGAATAATTCCTACCATATTTTCCCTCGAAACCTACCAGTTAGATAAATAATTGTGAGATGAAAAATTTTGAGATAAAAATATTTACCATTGTGCGCCTTCAAATGGTTCCTTAAACCCTTAACTTGCACGGACAGTGCGTACAAGTTTGTGGAGATCTGCCACTGTCCGTAGCGGGGGCGACGCCTATGCTGATCAACAATTGTTTGCTGACGTCTTCCCCGTCACCCACCAAATTTGTTTTATTTGACCCCCCCCCCGCTCAACGTCTCTTCTCGCTTACGACCCGACGCCCCCCCCCGATCAACAACTTTTCGCCGAGGAAACGCGGAACGAAATTGTTGCCCCCCCCCCCCAAACTCGAAATTTAGATTCGCCACTGGTTCATGCTGTTTCATATTTCATGCGGAAGGCCGAAACATTCCGTCGGAATCTCATACACATATAGCAGGGATGCGTTTTATATTAAATAAGACGTGCGCTAGTTAGTGTCTTGTCGTCGAAATTGTGGGATCAAATAAATGCAATGGAACGCGAATAATTTGTCTTGCCTTATTGGTACCCCGGCATAGTTTTACCTGGAGTCGTACTCGTCTAAATCATCACTAAGAATACTGGGCAATGCTAATGTTTCGACATCAATGGATAATGGACCAGACCGACACTCTGCCCGGTCAGACGGCCGACGGGGAGTTCCGAAGTCACAGCACCCCCCCCCCCCTCTGTCCGTGACGCCGCCACTGCACCACCACCCACACCAGCTGACGTCTGTCTGACTGGACCCGCCCACAGCACCCCCCCCCCCCCTCTGTCCGTGACGCCGCCACTGCACCACCACCCACACCAGCTGACGTCTGTCTGACTGGACCCGCCCACAGCCCCCCTCTCTGTCCGTGACGCCGCCACTGCACCACCACCCACACCAGCTGACGTCTGTCTGACTGGACCCGCCCACAGCCCCCCCCCCTCTGTCCGTGACGCCGCCACTGCACCACCACCCACACCAGCTGACGTCTGTCTGACTGGACCCGCCCACAGCCCCCCCCCCTCTGTCCGTGACGCCGCCACTGCACCACCACCCACACCAGCTGACGTCTGTCTGACTGGACCCGCCCACAGCCCCCCTCTCTGTCCGTGACGCCGCCACTGCACCACCACCCACACCAGCTGACGTCTGTCTGACTGGACCCGCCCACAGCCCCCCCCCCCCTCTGTCCGTGACGCCGCCACTGCACCACCACCCACACCAGCTGACGTCTGTCTGACTGGACCCGCCCACAGCCCCCCCCCCCCCTCTGTCCGTGACGCCGCCACTGCACCACCACCCACACCAGCTGACGTCTGTCTGACTGGACCCGCCCACAGCCCCCCCCCCCCCTCTGTCCGTGACGCCGCCACTGCACCACCACCCACACCAGCTGACGTCTGTCTGACTGGACCCGCCCACAGCACCACCCCCCCCCCCCTCTGTCCGTGACGCCGCCACTGCACCACCACCCACACCAGCTGACGTCTGTCTGACCGGACCCGCCCACAGCCCCCCCCCCTCTCTGTCCGTGACGCCGCCACTGCACCACCACCCACACCAGCTGACGTCTGTCTGACTGGACCCGCCCACAGCCCCCCCCTCTGTCCGTGACGCCGCCACTGCACCACCACCCACACCAGCTGACGTCTGTCTGACTGGACCCGCCCACAGCCCCCCCCCCCCCTCTGTCCGTGGCGCCGCCACTGCACCACCACCCACACCAGCTGACGTCTGTCTGACTGGACCCGCCCACAGCCCCCCCCCCCTCTGTCCGTGACGCCGCCACTGCACCACCACCCACACCAGCTGACGTCTGTCTGACTGGACCCGCCCACAGCCCCCCCCCCTCTGTCCGTGACGCCGCCACTGCACCACCACCCACACCAGCTGACGTCTGTCTGACTGGACCCGCCCACAGCCCCCCCCCCCTCTGTCCGTGACGCCGCCAATGCACCACCACCCACACCAGCTGACGTCTGTCTGACTGGACCCGCCCACAGCCCTCCCCCCCTCTGTCCGTGACGCCGCCACTGCACCACCACCCACACCAGCTGACGTCTGTCTGACTGGACCCGCCCACAGCCCCCCCCCCCTCTGTCCGTGACGCCGCCACTGCACCACCACCCACACCAGCTGACGTCTGTCTGACTGGACCCGCCCACAGCCCCCCCCCCCCCTGTCCGTGACGCCGCCACTACACCACCACCCACACCAGCTGACGTCTGTCTGACTGGACCCCGCCCACAGTCACAGCACCCCCCCCCCCTCTGTCCGTGACGCCGCCACTGCACCACCACCCACACCAGCTGACGTCTGTCTGACTGGACCCGCCCACAGCCCCCCCCTCTGTCCGTGACCCGCCACTGCACCACCACCCACACCAGCTGACGTCTGTCTGACTGGACCCGCCCACAGTCACACGGAACACCGGCATACCGCACGGCCACGTGTGCCGGGCTGGGAGGCCCTGCTGAGGCTGCTGCCCAGGTGCTGCCGAGGAGCGGAGACAGCGGGATGGGCAAACTATAACTGAACTGAGCAAAATACACAGAACCAATGTATGACATACCCACCTAACGCTACAGATCGGGTTAATATCTGCGTTTTTTAACGTTGACTCAATCGTCTCCAGTCAAACGTTATTGTGTGATGACATTAAGCCTCAATATCAACCGAACCTTCGGAGGCAAACCTTACTTTCCTCTTATGTCATCACCGCCTAGATTGCCTGTCCATTGTCGCGAGTAACACTCACTACCTTCAGGCCGAATGAATCCCCTATAATGCTCGACTCGGCAGTGGTTTGGATCAGAGCGCTCCTTCATGCCCGGGCAGACCAGGCAGGAAGTCGTTTGTCAGTGGAGGAAAATACTGTCTGATTGGCCAGTGGTCGTGTCATCAGGATAACCGGTAATCAGGCACGGCGGCACAAACAGCCCACTGGCATTGCTTCACAGTCCATAGGAGAGCCGGTAAAAGGCGCCGTGATAAACCACGAAACCGTGCCGTGATAGACCAACAAACCCCCGTGATAGATCAACAAACCGTGCCGTGATAAACCAGGAAACCGTGCCGTGATAGACCAACAACCCCCCCCGTGATAGATCAACAAACCGTGCCGTGATAAACCAGGAAACCGTGCCGTGATAGACCAACAAACCGTCCCGTGATAAACCAACAAACAATCCCGTGATAGACCAACAAACCGTCCCGTGATAGACCAACAAACCGTCCCGTGATAAACCAACAAACTGTCCCGTGATAAACCAACAAACTGTCCTTTGATAGACCAACAAACAACCCCGTGATAAACCGACACATATTACCGTGATAGATCAACAAACCGTCCCGTGATAGACCAACAAACCGCCCCGTGATAAACCGACGCATATTACCGTGATAGATCAACAAACCGTCCCGTGATAGACCCAACAAACCGCCCCGTGATAAACCGACACATATTACCGTGATAGACCAACAAACCGTCCCGTGATAAACCAACAAACAATCCCGTAATAGACCAACAAACCGTCCCGTGATAGACCAACAAACCGTCCCGTGATAAACCAACAAACTGTCCCGTGATAAACCAACAAACTGTCCCGTGATAGACCAACAAATAATCCCGTGATAAACCGACACATATTACCGTGATAGATCAACAAACCGTCCCGTGATAGACCAACAAACCGCCCCGTGATAAACCGACACATATTACCGTGATAGATCAACAAACCGTCCCGTGATAGACCAACAAACCGCCCCGTGATAAACCGACACATATTACCGTGATAGACCAACAAACCGTCCCGTGATAGACCAACACACCGTCCCGTGATAGACCAACAAACCGTGCCGTGATAAACCAACAAACTGTCCCGTGATATACCAACAAACTGTCCCGTGATAGACCAACAAACCGTCCCGTGATAAACCAACAATCAATCCCGTGATAAACCAACAAACTGTCCCGTGATAGACCAACAAACAATCCCGTGATAGACCAACAAACAATCCCGTGATAGACCAACAAACTGTCCCGTGATAGACCAACAAACCGTGCCGTGATAAACCAACAAACTGTCCCGTGATAAACCAACAAACTGTCCCGTGATAGACCAACAAACCGTCCCGTGATAAACCAACAATCAATCCCGTGATAAACCAACAAACTGTCCCGTGATAGACCAACAAACAATCCCGTGATAGACCAACAAACCGTGCCGTGATAAACCGACACATATTACCGTGATAGACCAACAAACCGTCCCGTGATAGACCAACAAACAGTGCCGTGATAAACCAACAAACTGTCCCGTGATAAACCAACAAACTGTCCCGTGATAGACCAACAAACCGTCCCGTGATAAACCAACAATCAATCCCGTGATAGACCAACAAACTGTCCCGTGATAAACCGACGCATATTACCGTGATAGACCAACAAACCGTCACGTGATAGACCAACAAACCGTGCCGTGATAAACGAGGAAACCGTCCCGTGATAAACCAACAAACTGTCCCGTGATAGACCAACAAACTGTCCCGTGATAGACCAACAAACCGTCCCGTGATAGACCAACAAACTGTCCCGTGATAGACCAACAAACAATCCCGTGATAGACCAACAAACCGTCCCGTGATAAACCAACAAACCTTCCCGTGATAGACCAACAAACCGTCCCGTGATAAACCAACAAACTGTCCCGTGATAGACCAACAAACTATCCCGTGATAGACCAACAAACAATCCCGTGATAGACCAACAAACCGTCCCGTGATAAACCAACAAACTGTCCCGTGATAGACCAACAAACCGTCCCGTGATAAACCAACAATCAATCCCGTGATAGACCAACAAACTGTCCCGTGATAAACCGACACATATTACCGTGATAGACCAACAAACCGTCACGTGATAGACCAACAAACCGTGCCGTGATAAACCAGGAAACCGTCCCGTGATAAACCAACAAACTGTCCCGTGATAGACCAACAAACTGTCCCGTGATAGACCAACAAACAATCCCGTGATATACCAACAAACCGTCCCGTGATAAACCAACAAACTGTCCCGTGATAGACCAACAAACTGTCCCGTGATAGACCAACAAACCGTGCCGTGATAAACCAACAAAGCGTGCCGTGATAATCCAAGAGACGTTCCCTGATAAAACAATAAGTATTATCGTGCTCGTGGTACACCAAAAAACTGTTAGGTTACCTGAATGCACACTGCAATTTATTTGCCAATGTCAATGCACTAGGCTTCTGATCTGGCTCATTCTTTACGTTTATGCGGTCCAACGCCATATTTCTCAACCAAACTGACCCCGCCTGAGATTCGAACCCCCGCTTTTTCCACCATCGCTCCTCCGCCACTCAGCTGACCGCCGCCCTGTGTTACAGCGCCCGGGATGAACGGCGGCGGCCGGACGAACGGCAACGGCGACGCGATCAACGACGACACGTTCTCGACCTTCTTCAGCGAGACGTCCAGCAGCAAACACGTGCCGCGAGCCATCATGGTGGATCTGGAGCCCACCGTGATCGGTCAGTAGACGCTAGACCCACTGTGCTCGACTGTAGACTGTGCCAAATGGTAGACTGTAGTAGACCGTAGGCTGTAGAAGACAACTGAGCAGAGGCCATAGGCGTACCCAAGGAGGGGGGGGGGGCAAACGGGGCAATTGTCCCCTCCTGAAGGTACGTACGTGTCCCCTTGGCCGTATGTGCCCCTTTGGAAATAGGGCACGAAGAGCCCTATTTCGGGAGAAAAAAAGAACGATTTATTTTTTATTTTTTTAAAGTTTTTGTTGTTGAAAATATGCCCATCCAAAAATATAGTGGGCCAAATCCGGTGTTTTTTGTGGGGGTACCTTATGCACCCCTGATACAAAATTGTCCCCTCCTGGAGTGAATCCTGGGTACGCCACTGGCAGAGGAACATCAAGACGGGCCGGGACTGGAGCTGGGGTTCACTTTGTATTATGGACAGTGGCGGATCTACGGATGGGCAAAATGGGTCATTGTCCCTCCCCCGCCCAAACCGCCTGAAATCGGCGCAAAATGAACATTTCCTGATATAGAAGCAAATTTAAGCAACTTTGACTAAGGAAAATTTGCTTTAAATAAGCTATCAATGCATAAGCAAGCGAAATCCGTTGAGTTTTCAGAATTGTGAGACTTGGGAATTTCCCCCCCCCCCCCAACTCCCGTTCTGGATTCGCAGCTGATTATGGACTGGTCTGTATTGGATCTGCATCAAGATTAGATGTTTTATAGCATGGTCATATGAATTTTGATTGATTGTTCCACCTTGCTTGTATGAATCACAATGACAACTTTCTGTTGCCATACCGTTGTCATTCGACAAACTTTGGGCTGATTCAGCTGTTTGTAATGACACCCTGACAACCAGTCTAGCCATTACAAAGCCCAAGGTGCCATTACAAAGGTGCTGCCACCTACCTTCGACAAAGCCTGACTGGTGCTTCCACCTAACCTTTCAGACTCGATCCGGACCGGGTCGTACCGCCAGCTGTTCCACCCGGAGCAGCTCATCTCCGGAAGGGAGGACGCCGCCAACAACTACGCCCGCGGCCACTACACCGTCGGCAAGGAGGTCATTGACATCACCATGGATAGAATCCGGAAACTATCAGAGAACTGCGTCGGCCTCCAGGTCAGTATTGTGATGACTGATGATTGGTAATGGCGTGAGGCTGACAGTGCGGGGTAGTGAACGAGCTCGGCGTCGTCGATGTAGTTAGGGCATTGTCCAGCTGGGCGCCGCGGTCAGCCCAGGCCCGGGGCCGTTGAGGTGACGTGCTTTCCGTGCGGAGTGGAGGGACATATCAAAGGTGAATGACCATTTGCTGGACCAGCTGGCGCTCCGCCGCATATTTAGCATCCTGCACTGACCTAACTAAATCGCCTGACTAACTAGAAGTCGGCGATTTAGTTGAGTCAGTGCAGGACGCTAAATACGCGGCGGAGCACCGGCGGATGCGGCGGAGCACCGACTGGTCCAGCAAATAAACAGTCACCTTTGACATGTCCCTCCACTCCGCACCAAAAGGACGTCATATCAGCGGCCCCGGGCCTGGGCCGACCGCGGCGCCCAGCTAGACAAAGCCGCCACATATGTCCAGCTGTGCCACACCTGCAGCAGGCGATACGGCTGGGCATACCCCCCCCCCCCCCCCCCCGCGCAGGAACCCCGGAACCAGCGCTCGCAGTCGCGAGTGCCTCTCACGAAGATCGCAATTCGCCTACTTCACGGCGTGAGCAAGAGGTAAAGGTTGGCGTATATTTACCCCTGGACGAGAGCAATAACAGCAGCACTGAACGGAACGCAACCCGGCGTGTCGCTCGTGACTGCCCTCTGGTGATGGGCGGCTGAACTACAGCCTCACGCAACGTGCGGACTCAGCCACCCTCAGTAGGTGGCACCATACGCCACCACAGCCTACCTCCCGATCCAACTGAGCTGTCGACGCGTCCCTGTGATCCGGCGCGCTGACCACCTCCCCTCCTGATCAACTGCCGACACCTCTGACCCGTAAGAAAGACGCCCTGTGTCCGCCTGCAGACGCGTCAGTTCCTCGCGCCGTCTGGGCAGCCCCCTGGACAGCCCCCTGGCGTTTGTGCAGCTCGTTTACCATCGACACTGGCTCCGACAACGTTCCCGGGTTTTGGTGACGCAATGTAGTCTGGAGCCCACATCTGAAACGACCTGGAGTTGGAATCCATGACAGGCTAAATGCTACGGCGCCTGAACTGCCTCCTGATAAGCGAATGCATGAATAATTACAATCACCCAAGATGCTTACTAGTGACAAAAACCTCTGCCAAGATCACCTCTCCGCCTCTACCAAAAATTTACACAACCACTGAAAATACCTACTAAAAATATAACCGCCAAGTCCACCGCTCGGCGCCCGTTCCCCCTGTCCGCCGGAAAATCCTTCCGGCTGTAGCTAGTAATTAACTTATAGCCACGCCAAGAACACCTGTCGGCGTACAAATCCAGTAAAACACACTTATTGTGTCGAAACTCGGAACAAGTGTTCGTCACGGGCCCACCAACCCCCAGCCCGTAGGCCCCATAGGGCCAGCCCAGCCCAAGGCGAACTCTGGTCCGACCGAGCGGGCGGTTCGTAAGCGTACTTTCCCAATGTGAAAGATTCAATCTTAGTTTTGAGTTGAACAGGCATGCCAGGGATCCGGCCGGGGGAGGGGGGGGGGGGGGTAGTAACTTGTATAGTGGCCCATAGGACCGGCTTAGGGGGCGGAGCCTTGCCCCAGTAACGTCATCGCGTGACGGAAGCACCGAACGCTGCCAGGGCGCCAATGTACTCTTCCCTACCAAACGGGCCAGGCTTAGGGGTCGGGGTCGGCCCGAAGTGACGTCAGTGGGTTGGACGCGCCTAGCGCCGCCTGACGCCTGGTGACTCTACCCTATATCCGGCACTGGGGACGGAGACCCAGGTTACCGTCCGCCAGCTGGGGTCGGTCACGTGACCGGGCGGTTCAGCCAGCCCGGGCCGGTCGAGCGCGAGGGCCGAGGCCGGTGGGTCGTGGCCGCAACCACCACCACAGAGTTGCGCGCGCATCGGCGTACGCTGCTCCTAAACTGTACAACACATAATTTCAGAAATATAATGCGTCATTTTTACGAGATTAATATTTTTGTATGCAAATTTTCAATCACATCAACCTAGTATAAGTTGTGAAGAAATAAGCCTCTGAAGTCTGAAAACCATGGATATGATCGGGCCGCTCATACGTAGAGGTTCCCTCTATAGTTGACGGAAGATCTCTCGTCCGCTCGGTAATAATAATAAGAGTTGGCAAAAGTTGATATATTTTTACTCAGACCCGACCCGGTCCAAAAAGCTGAAAAATGGACCCAGTTATACCCGATGCAAGGCAAGTTTGGACCCAGCGGACCCAACTAGCAAAATGTCTCGCAACTAATATTGACAAATCTGCACTTCACAGTTAGTGCAAGTAAACTAACTTTTTTTTACACCTTAATACTCTTGAAAACTTCGAAAAAATATAAAACTAACTGTTATACCTGAGTAAAAGTAACGAACAAAGTATGACCCTAAAGTCTTACTTAAGTAAACTAACTCTTGTAGTTGCAAATACATACAGTTCAGATTGGCCAACAGCACAAAGAAACCTGCGTATCAGTGTTCCTACTTGCGTGAAACCAGCATGAAACATAAGTTGGACCCAGTCTGTACCCGGTATCGTTTGGCGGGACCCAGTCTGGGACCAACTGGGTCCAGACTGGGTCTAGAGACCGGGTCCTGGGGTCCACGTTTTGCCACCTCTACTAATAATTCCCACGTTCTTACCGAACGCTTCACGAGGAATTACTCATCACAAATTCACCAAAAACCAAGGCCCGGAGATTGCAATCAGTATCGCGCACGCATTCCATAGTCAATTATCTTCTTTAGGCACATATACTAAAGTGGGACTCACCTGTCTTGCTGAGGTCCTGCTGAGTGCTGAGTGCTGAGTGCGCCAGATGACGCGGGAGCGTAGTAGGAGACATGGCCTTCCTCTGTGTCGCGGGTCGCTGCACTCACAGTACCACCACTGCACTCGCGCCCGTCCCCCGACCCTTGGCTCGGCACTCACGCCCGTCCCCCGACCCTCGCCAGGCCGACTGCCGGCAGACGGGTCACGTGACCCGGGCCGGGTCAGCCGTCAGGGGCGGCGCCAGGCACCCGCCGCCCGGAACACGTACACTTGGGCTACCGTATCAGATCATAAATATGAATGCTGCTGAGTTTATGGGGAGGTATCTGCAAGAGCGGTATAGGCAATGACAGGCCGTTCAAGGCATCGTTTAAACGTGTATCGTCGCTTCAGACTTCTGACTAATTGCGTGCTCGCACCAGCACGAGCTCTGCTCTGCCCCACCGTACCTTTATGTGCCAAAACGTGCTCTGATGTGGCCAAACGCATCCTCCTGTGCTGTACCCCTCCCAACTCACGCCGCCGTGCTCTGCTGTACCCCTCCCCAACTCACCCCGCTGTGCTCTGCTGTACCCCTCCCCAACTCACCCCGCCGTGCTCTGCTGTACCCCTCCCCAACTCACACGCCGTGCTCTGCTGTACCCCTCCCCAACTCACCCCGCCGTGCTCTGCTGTACCCCTCCCCAACTCACCCGCCATGCTCTGCTGTACCCCTCCCCAACTCACCCCGCCGTGCTCTGCTGTACCCCTCCCCAACTCACCCCGCCGTGTTCTGCTGTACCCCTCCCTAACTCACCCCGCCGTGCTCTGCTGTACCCTCCCCAACTCACCCGCCGTGCTCTGCTGTACCCCTCCCCAACTCACCCGCCGTGCTCTGCTGTACCCCTCCCCAACTCACCCCGCCGTGTTCTGCTGTACCCCTCCCTAACTCACCCCGCTGTGTTCTGCTGTACCCCTCCCCAACTCACCCCGCCGTGCTCTGCTGTACCCCTCCCCAACTCACCCCGCCGTGCTCTGCTGTACCCCTCCCCAACTCACCCCGCTGTGTTCTGCTGTACCCCTCCCCAACTCACCCCGCTGTGTTCTGCTGTACCCCCACTAACTCCGCTGTGTACCCCAACTTACCCCGCTGTGCTCTGCTGTACCCCTCCCCAACTCACCCGCCGTGCTCTGCTGTACCCCTCCCCAACTCACCCCGCCATGCTCTGCTGTACCCCTCCCCAACTTACCCCGCTGTGCTCTGCTGTACCCCTCCCCACAACTCACCCCGCCGTGCTCTGCTGTACCCCTCCCCAACTCACCCCGCCGTGCTCTGCTGTACCCCTCCCCAACTCACCCCCGTGCTCTGCTGTGCCCCACTGACTCCGCTGTTTCGTTGTATCCCGGCTAACCCCACCGTGTTGTGCCGCAGGGTTTCCTGGTGTTCCACTCGTTCGGCGGCGGCACCGGCTCCGGCTTCACATCGCTGCTGATGGAGCGGCTCAGCGTCGACTTCGGAAAGAAATCCAAGCTGCAGTTCACCGTCTACCCGGCGCCGCAGGTTCGCGTCGTCTTCATGTTCCACATGGCGCTCGGACGCAACAGTGTCATTTCCGCCCACGCGGATTACTGATAGGAAACTCCTGATTTAGTCGGTGCTGTTTATCTTCTCCTAATAATAATCAACTGATTAATTTTGTCCAAATTCTTGTTTTGTAGAGGGAAATGGCCGGAATGCTCCCCTCTGAAGTCTCAGTCCACTATTGCTACCCGGTGATACTGTATTAGAGTCGTCCCATCAGCGACGGCCGGCCGGCCACCGCACTAATGTTTCCTGACGTCGCCACCAGGTGTCGACAGCCGTGGTGGAGCCGTACAACTCCATCCTGACCACGCACACCACGATGGAGCACTCGGACTGCGCCTTCATGGTCGACAACGAGGCCATCTACGACATCTGCCGGCGCAACCTGAGCATCGCGCGGCCCTCCTACTCCAACCTGAACCGGCTGATCGCACAGATCGTCTCCTCAATCACGGCTTCGCTGCGCTTCGACGGCGCCCTCAACGTCGACCTCACTGAGTTCCAGGTCCGTTCTGGTGATAACTGGTATAACTTTTTACTCCGGCTGTCAGGTGAATAAGTAAAGTGCACAATGTTTTATTGGCATGACATAACTGTTGGGATATTGCACTTCTGTACTTCACTGGAACATTACACCTGCAGAACTCTGTACTTCACTGGAACATTACACCTGCAGAACTCTGTACTTCACTGGAAAATTACACCTGCAGAACTCTGTACTTCACTGATGACGCCGGCTGTATCGCTCCCGACGAACCTGGTGCCGTACCCGCGCATCCTCTACCCGCTGGTGACTGTGTGACTGATCTATGATCTACAGACGAACCTGGTGCCGTACCCGCGCATCCACTACCCGCTGGTGACTGTGTGACTTATCTACAGACGAACCTGGTGCCGTACCCGGGCATCCACTACCCGCTGGTGACTGTGTGACTGATCTATAGACGAACCTGGTGCCGTACCCGCGCATCCACTATCCGCTGGTGACTGTGTGACTGATCTATGATCTACAGACGAACCTGGTGCCGTACCCGCGCATTCACTATCCGCTGGTGACGTACGCCCCGGTGCTGTCCTCGGACCGCGCCAAACACGAGCAGCTCTCAGTGGCCGAGATCACAAACGCCTGCTTCGAGCCGGCCAACCAGATGGTCAAGGTCAGTCCAGGCCACGGTCAGGTCAAAGTCCAGGTTAAGACAGGTCCAGGTCAGGTCAGCCGACAGGCTGGTCAGGTGTGGTTGTCAATTTCATGGTCAGGGGACAGGCCAAAAGGATCAGTCAGCTGCTGCTGTCACTGTCAGGGATCAGGGAGAGGGTCAGAGGGTTTTATAACAAAGGTGCTTCTATTCCCATATGATACCAATGTTTTTGTTCGCACTGCCACGGTCTCATCTGAAACGTATCCGACTATTTCTGTGCCAGTGTGACCCGCGGAAGGGCAAGTACATGGCCTGTTGCCTGCTGTACCGCGGTGATGTTGTCCCGAAGGACGTCAACTCCGCCATCGCCACCATCAAGACCAAGCGCACCATCCAGTTCGTCGACTGGTGCCCCACAGGCTTCAAGGTAGGACTATGAAGCTGCTGGGAGTGGTGCGGTTCTGGTGAGATGCTATCATGGAGTAGTGCTGCCAAGGACTGTTGCATTGGGAAAATGTGGGTGCTCAACGCTACAGCATATTCCAACTTGTTTGTTGTTGTTGTTGTTGTTTATTTGCGCATGCTGCCATTGCATGACCCAGTGTCCCCTTTGTTTCGGTCGGACACGTCCTCATCTGACCTCTGACCTGATCTCATCTCACCTCACCTGACCTCACCTGACCTCACCTCACCTCACCTGACCTCACCTGACCTGACCTGACCTCATCCCACCTGACCTCACCCCACCTGACCTGACCTGACCTGACCTGAACTGACATCACCTCACCTGACCTCACCTGGCCTCACCCCATATGACCTGACCTCACCTGACCTCACCTCACCTGCCCTCACCTCACCTGACCTGACCTGACCTCACCCCACATGACCTCACCTGACCTTTCCTGACCTGCCCTCACCTCACCTGATCTCACCTCACCTGACCTCACCCCACCTGACCTCACCTCATCTGACCTCACCCCACCTGACCTCACCTGACCTCACCCACCTGACCTCACTACACCTCACCCCATCTGACCTCACCCCATCTGACATCACCCACCTGACCTCACCCCACATGACCTCTCACGTCTGGCACCTCGCCCTACCTCTAACCTCTGACCTCTGACCTCTGACCTCTGACCTCGGACCTGTGACCTGTTCTGCAGGTGGGCATCAACTACCAGCCGCCCACCGTGGTGCCCGGCGGTGACCTGGCCAAGGTGAACCGGGCTGTCTGCATGCTGTCCAACACCACCGCCATCGCGGAGGCCTGGGCCCGGCTGAATCACAAGTTCGACCTCATGTACGCCAAGCGTGCCTTCGTCCACTGGTGAGTGATGCACCACATGTGTGGGCAGTCAATTCTGCGCACAACAGCTCAATGCCGTCAAGAGAAATGTCATTTTCCGCGTGTTATACTTTTACCAACTACATATAACAATGAATCAACTGTTCAAGAGACAACATCATATTGAAAGTTTATTCGCTTTATCAATCAAGTTGTAATGTATCAACCAGTTTGATACGGAAATTTAACTGGACTGGAATACGAATCAACCCGCGATTGAAGTGCCGTCTGTTGTTTTGTTTTTGTCGTGCAGGTACGTCGGAGAAGGTATGGAGGAGGGCGAGTTTGCCGAGGCGCGGGAGGACCTGGCCGCTCTTGAGAAGGACTATGAAGAGGTTGGACTGGACAGCCCGGAGGGATCCATTGACGGAGACATCTACTAGATGACGCCAAGACGGACACCATAGGAAGGAGCCCAGAATAGCCGCTGTTGTGGATGGGCGTCAACAAATACATCCATACACGGGACGGCTACCGAACACCCTACAGAATGAAGTCCCAGCACTTCTACGGGGCGCGGCTGGCGGCGGAGCCTCCTCGGAGAGGTATCAACATCGGGCGGCCAAGCGTCTGTGCTATCGCCAGGACCTCTGAGTTTGCCTCGTCCTTCGAAAGGCGCTGATGGAGTCGATAGATGATGGTCTTCCACGCTCACGAAACAAAACACACCAACGGATCAACTGTTTAACTACTGGCAGAAACCTACCAAAACAGATCTGAAAGACTCTGGATTTAAAACACACCTGTGGATCCTCGAAGGAGGAAAGGCTGTGGAATGTTATTTTCGTGAAGTTTCAATGGATTTATCGCAAATATCCTCTCCTATTTTTGTATCTTAACATGGAATGTAAATAATCTCTTGTTCGAAGATGCGTTATCAGTAGGTGAAACGGACAGTGCCTTTCATGCCTGGGTGGGCTGGGGTGTTTGTGTTCGTGTGTGTGTGTGCGTTTGTGCGTTATGAGTAGTTGAAACGGTCGGTGCCTTTCAAGCCTGGGTGGGCTGGGGTGTTTGTGTTCGTGTGTTCGTGTGTGTGTGTGCGAGAGGGAGGTATCTGAACTATACACGCTGTCTGTATTCTGTGTTAAACTGAGGTCAACTGGTATTCTCCGGGAGCTACTGAGCCGCTGTGTATGATGGTGACTGTCGCTGAGAACATGCCACACAGATGATGCGTCTAAGACCAGGCACATGATACATCGTCTGATAAAGAAGACGTTCTGTGCATGAGATGCGACACTTGTCCTTTCCCTTTGTATGGTGGAATTACCTATGTTTGATATTTGTTGTCGGCCTTCAGTAGGATGTGTGTCACCTTATGGCAATAGCAAGTAAGAGGATCACTCTGCAAATTAACATATATATCGATGATTATGTCCGTTGCGTCCATTTTCCTTGTTGCACAACTATCGCACTGTGGCGTTTGGTGGGTGCACCGCACCAATGTTTAATGTAAGCCACCGGGAGGTGCGAGACCCGAGGCCAGCCTAGTCCGATGGTGACGTAACACAATCATCGGCTGCTGATTGGTCGAGCCAGGGCCGGTGATCGCTGATTGGTCGGGCGCCGGTGGGCCGGCCGCGCAGTTCTGGGTTTGGGCTTCCTGCTGTACTGCAAAGCTTGCTCTGATGCCGCACGCCGCGATGTATCGTGAACACAGGAAATACACGCGAAACTCAACTACTGGTGTGTTCGATTTGGCATTTGGAGACTTCTACGTAACCAAAATAACACGACCAACTCAGGCACCCAAGCAAATCTCCACATTTGTAAAGTGTAGGTATATTGTGAAGGCACCCGCCTCGACCAGCAACAGCCCACCACACCGACAGCCCTTCTCAGGAGATAGACAAGGGCGTCCAACACATCAGAAGCAGCAGCGCACCACAGCAGCCTCGCGCCATACCGACAGCCAGCCTCAGGAGACAGGGGCATCCAACAAAACAGCAGCAGCAGCGCACATGCCGGCCAACACGGCACTACACACGTATCACAACAGATGCACATAACGTATCACAAACAGGTGTATGTAGGATTGCACTGCAACGAACGGCGGCCGTCCCGACAAACTCTACGCAACGAGAGCCGAGCCGCCGACGCAGTCAGATATATAATATATTATATATACATATATATATATATATATATATATATATATATATATATATATATATATATATATATATATATATATATATATATATATATATATATATATATATATATATATATATATATATATATATATTTATATATATATATATATATATATATATATATATATATATATATATATATATATATATATATATATATATATATATATATATATATATATATATATATATATATATATATATATATATATATATATATATATATATATATATATATATATATATATATATATATATATATATATATATATATATATATATATATATATATATATATATATATATATATATATATATATATATATATATATATATATATATATATATATATATATATATATATATATATATATATATATATATATATATATATATATATATATATATATGTATATATATATATATATATATATATATATATATATATATATATATATATATATATATATATATATATATATATATATATATATATATATATATATATATATTTATATATATGGAATCACATTAGGCCGACTCTACACGGGCGGCCGCAGCGCGCAATACTTCGGAGGCTATAACGCTGACGTCATCACATTTCTGGAAACTGTCACAATATTCAGCAGCCATTGACGAATCAGCGAATTGCAGGGAGTCACGACATCGTGACGCCTTCCAGTCCCATCCTAAGGTACCGCCTTAAGTGGCGTTTGCTGGACAGGAGAACCGCAGTAACTAAGTAACACGGCTGAACACGGCTGAAGTAACACGGCTGAACACGGCTGAAGTAACACGGCTGAAGTAACACGGCTGAAGTAACACCGCTGAAATGCAATGCACCAGCAATACCCATGCCAGTCGTATATAGCTTTGGGGACAAAGCACACAGCTCTTGATTAGGAATGAGCATTGGAATGCTTTCTGTTCGCGTAGAAAACGTTTACAAATCTCCATATCTATACCTGTATGTTGGAATTCAGCGACTAGCATTATACAACAGCAGCGTCGAATTTACGAACATTTGTGTTCATACTCAGCAACGCATCATGTGTTCATTATATTTTGCCAGCAAAACACCACATATAAAGCACATCTGGATTCCGCATACCCATACCTTGTGCTGGAAACATACACGAAGTCAGCGTCACGTAAGATCTGCTGTATAACACCAGCCTCGGGATACAGTGCTTATAAAGCGCCGGCCCACGCACTGTGTCCTCGGGACCAAAGGTAAACGTTACACACCACATAAGCAGCTCACAGTGCAGCGCGCCATCTGTCCATGATATGTCACCTCGAACATCCTCTCCCTGATTGGTGCAGCATCTCAGGCAATCCAGATGATGATCGACCTTCTCACCATATTGGTCTGGAACCACGTTTTGATTGGTCCAAATCGCACCGGACCACGCTGATTGGTTAACTCGGCGTCATCGGCGCTCTGATTGGTTCACTGTTCTCCCCCGGCTTCTGATTGGCCGTCACTCTGCGGCGGGGCGTGGTTTGACCCGCTGTCCGCGGCCGCGGCCGCTCAGTATCCTCTGGATGAGCCCCTCGCCGGCCGACAGCACGAGGCCATCGCCGTACCTGAACCCTCCCCCTCCCCGTCCTCCCCCCACCCCCTCCTCTATCAGCTTCAGACGCTCCTCCAGACTGGCGTCACCGCCGTCCTCCGAGGCCGTGGCCGAGGTCAGCGAGTCGGCCACCTCACCGTCCGAGGTCTCCAGGCGCGCCTGACGCAGCCGCTGCGCAGTGGCCTCGCGCAGCCAGCGCACCTCCGCCGCCGACCGGATGTCGGCCACTTCCGGTCTGACTTCCGGCGTGGGGTCGGCAGTGGAGCGGCGGAGCGGCGCGCGCGTGCTGTGGCCGCGGCTGAGAGCCGTCAGGATCTGTCCGAGCGCCTGGCTCTGGATGGCAGGGATCTTGGCCGAGGTCTCACTGGAGAGACGGCGACGCACCTGTGCACCAATCAGCGGGCGTTAAAGGAGGAGGGAGGCGAGACGCACCTGTGCACCAATCAGCGGGCGTTAAAGGAGGAGGGAGGCGAGACGCACCTGCACCAATCAGCGGGCGTTAAAGGAGGAGGGGGGCGAGACACTCCTGCACCAATCAGCGGGCGTTAAAGGAGGAGGGGGCGAGACACTCCTGCACCAATCAGCGGGCGTTAAGGGAGGCGAGACACACCTGCACCAATCAGCGGGCGTTAAAGGAGGGAGACGAGACACACCTGCACCAATCAGCGGGCGTTAAAGTAGGAGGGAGGCGAGACACCTGCACCAATCAGCGGGCGTTAAAGGAGGAGGGAGGCGAGACGCACCTGCACCAATCAGCGGGCGTTAAAGGGGAGGGAGGCGAGACACACCTGCACCAATCAGCGGGCGTTAAAGGAGGAGGGAGGCGAGACACACCTGTACCAATCAGCAGGCGATAGAGGAGGAGGGAGGCGGGACACACCTGCACCAATCAGCGGGCGTTAAAGGAGGGAGGCGAGACACACCTGCACCAATCAGCGGGCGTTAAAGGAGGAAGGAGGCGAGACACATCTGCACCAATCAGCGGGCGTTAAAGGAGGAGGGAGGCGAGACGCACCTGCACCAATCAGCGGGCGTTAAAGGAGGAGGGAGGCGAGACACACCTGCACCAATCAGCGGGCGTTAAAGGAGGAGGGAGGCGAGACACACCTGCACCAATCAGCTCAGCGGGCGTTAACGGAGGAGGGAGGCGAGACGCACCTGCACCAATCAGCGGGCGTTAAAGGAGGAGGGAGGCGAGACGCACCTGCACCAATCAGCGGGCGTTAAAGGAGAAGGGAGGCGAGACACACCTGCACCAATCAGCGGGCGTTAAACGAGGGAGGCGAGACGCACCTGCACCAATCAGCGGGCGTTAAAGGAGGGGGAGGCGAGACACACCTGCAACAATCAGCGGGCGTTAAAGGAGGAGGGAGGCGAGACACACCTGGACGAATCAGCGGGCGTTAAAGGAGGAGGGAGGCGAGACGCACCTGCACCAATCAGCGGGCGTTAAAGGAGGAGGGAGGCGAGACGCACCTGCACCAATCAGCGGGCGTTAAAGGAGGGAGTCGAGACACACCTGCAGCAATCAGCGGGCGTTAAAGGAGGAGGGAGGCGAAACACACCTGCACCAATCAGCGGGCGTTAAAGGAGGAGGGAGGAGAGACACACCTGCATCAATCAGCGGGCGTTAAAGGAGAAGGAGGCGAGACACACCTGCACCAATCAGCGGGCGTTAAAGGAGGAGGGAGGCGAGACACACCTGCACCAATCAGCGGGCGTTAACCGAGGAGGGAGGCGAGACGCACCTGCACCAATCAGCGGGCGTTAAAGGAGGGGGAGGCGAGACACACCTGTACCAATCAGCGGGCGTTAAAGGAGGAGGGAGGCGAGACACACCTGCACCAATCAGCGAGCGTTAAAGGAGGAGGGAGGCGAGACACACCTGCACCAATCAGCGGGCGTTAAAGGAGGAGGGAGGCGAGACACACCTGGACCAATCAGCGGGCGTTAAAGGAGGAGGGAGGCAAGACGCACCTGCACCAATCAGCGGGCGTTAAAGGAGGAGGGAGGCGAGACACACCTGGACCAATCAGCGGGCGTTAAAGGAGGAGGGAGGCGAGACGCACCTGCACCAATCAGCGGGCGTTAAAGGAGGAGGGAGGCGAGACACACCTGCACCAATCAGCGGGCGTTAAAGGAGGAGGGAGGCGAGACACACCTGCACCAATCAGCGGGCGTTAAAGGAGGAGGGAGGAGACACACCTGCATCAATCAGCGGGCGTTAAAGGAGGAGGAGGCGAGACACACCTGCACCAATCAGCGGGCGTTAAAGGAGGGAGGCGAGACACACCTGCACCAATCAGCGGGCGTTAAACGAGGAGGGAGGCGAGACGCACCTGCACCAATCAGCGGGCGTTAAAGGAGGGGGAGGCGAGACACTCCTGCACCAATCAGCGGGCGTTAAAGGAGGAGGGAGGCGAGACACACCTGGACCAATCGGCGGGCGTTAAAGGAGGAGGGAGGCGAGACGCACCTGCACCAATCAGCGGGCGTTAAAGGAGGAGGGAGGCGAGACGCATCTGCACCAATCAGCGGGCGTTAAAGGAGGGAGGCGAGACACACCTGCACCAATCAGCGGGCGTTAAAGGAGGAGGGAGGCGAGACACACCTGCACCAATCAGCGGGCGTTAAAGGAGGAGGGAGGAGAGACACACCTGCATCAATCAGCGGGCGTTAAAGGAGAAGGAGGCGAGACACACCTGCACCAATCAGCGGGCGTTAAAGGAGGAGGGAGGCGAGACACACCTGCACCAATCAGCGGGCGTTAACCGAGGAGGGAGGCGAGACGCACCTGCACCAATCAGCGGGCGTTAAAGGAGGGGGAGGCGAGACACACCTGCACCAATCAGCGGGCGTTAAAGGAGGAGGGAGGCGAGACACACCTGCACCAATCAGCGAGCGTTAAAGGAGGAGGGAGGCGAGACACACCTGCACCAATCAGCGGGCGTTAAAGGAGGAGGGAGGCGAGACACACCTGGACCAATCAGCGGGCGTTAAAGGAGGAGGGAGGCAAGACGCACCTGCACCAATCAGCGGGCGTTAAAGGAGGAGGGAGGCGAGACACACCTGGACCAATCAGCGGGCGTTAAAGGAGGAGGGAGGCGAGACGCACCTGCACCAATCAGCGGGCGTTAAAGGAGGAGGGAGGCGAGACACACCTGCACCAATCAGCGGGCGTTAAAGGAGGAGGGAGGCGAGACACACCTGCACCAATCAGCGGGCGTTAAAGGAGGAGGGAGGAGACACACCTGCATCAATCAGCGGGCGTTAAAGGAGGAGGAGGCGAGACACACCTGCACCAATCAGCGGGCGTTAAAGGAGGGAGGCGAGACACACCTGCACCAATCAGCGGGCGTTAAACGAGGAGGGAGGCGAGACGCACCTGCACCAATCAGCGGGCGTTAAAGGAGGGGGAGGCGAGACACTCCTGCACCAATCAGCGGGCGTTAAAGGAGGAGGGAGGCGAGACACACCTGGACCAATCGGCGGGCGTTAAAGGAGGAGGGAGGCGAGACGCACCTGCACCAATCAGCGGGCGTTAAAGGAGGAGGGAGGCGAGACGCACCTGCACCAATCAGCGGGCGTTAAAGGAGAGAGGCGAGACACACCTGCACCAATCAGCGGGCGTTAAAGGAGGAGGGAGGCGAGACACACCTGCACCAATCAGCGGGCGTTAAAGGAGGAAGGAGGAGAGACACACCTGCATCAATCAGCGGGCGTTAAAGGAGAAGGAGGCGAGACACACCTGCACCAATCAGCGGGCGTTAAAGGAGGAGGGAGGCGAGACACACCTGCACCAATCAGCGGGCGTTAAGCGAGGAGGGAGTCGAGACGCACCTGCACCAATCAGCGGGCGTTAAAGGAGGGGGAGGCGAGACACACCTGCACCAATCAGCGGGCGTTAAAGGAGGAGGGAGGCGAGACACACCTGCACCAATCAGCGGGCGTTAAAGGAGGAGGGAGGCGAGACACACCTGCACCAATCAGCGGGCGTTAAAGGAGGAGGGAGGCGAGACACACCTGGACCAATCAGCGGGCGTTAAAGGAGGAGGGAGGCGAGACGCACCTGCACCAATCAGCGGGCGTTAAAGGAGGAGGGAGGCGAGACACACCTGCACCAATCAGCGGGCGTTAAAGGAGGAGGGAGGCGAGACACACCTGCACCAATCAGCGGGCGTTAAAGGAGGAGGGAGGAGAGACACACCTGCATCAATCAGCGGGCGTTAAAGGAGGAGGAGGCGAGACACACCTGCACCAATCAGCGGGCGTTAAAGGAGGGAGGCGAGACACACCTGCACCAATCAGCGGGCGTTAAACGAGGAGGGAGGCGAGACGCACCTGCACCAATCAGCGGGCGTTAAAGGAGGGGGAGGCGAGACACACCTGCACCAATCAGCGGGCGTTAAAGGAGGAGGGAGGCGAGACACACCTGGACCAATCAGCGGGCGTTAAAGGAGGGAGGGGGGGGGGGGTGAGACACACCTGCACCAATCAGCGGGCGTTAAAGGAGGAGGGAGGCGAGACACACCTGCGCCAATCAGCGGGCGTTAATCGAGGAGGGAGGCGAGACGCACCTGCACCAATCAGCGGGCGTTAACGGAGGGGGAGGCGAGACAAAACTGCACCAATCAGCGGGCGTTAAAGGAGGAGGGCGGCGAGACACACCTGCACCAATCAGCGAGCGTTAAAGGAGGAGGGAGGCGAGACACACCTGCACCAATCAGCGGGCGTTAAAGGAGGAGGGAGGCGAGACACACCTGGACCAATCAGCGGGCGTTAAAGGAGGAGGGAGGCGATACGCACCTGCACAAATCAGCGGGCGTTAAAGGAGGAGGGAGGCGAGACACACCTGCACCAATCAGCGGGCGTTAAAGGAGGAGGGAGGCGAGACACACCTGCACCAATCAGCGGGCGTTAAAGGAGGAGGGAGGAGACACACCTGCATCAATCAGCGGGCGTTAAATGAGGAGGAGGCGAGACACACCTGCACCAATCAGCGGGCGTTAAAGAAGGGAGGTGAGACACACCTGCACCAATCAGCGGGCGTTAAACGAGGAGGGAGGCGAGACGCACCTGCACCAATCAGCGGGCGTTAAAGGAGGGGGAGGCGAGACACTCCTGCACCAATCAGCGGGCGTTAAAGGAGGAGGGAGGCGAGACACACCTGGACCAATCAGCGGGCGTTAAAGGAGGAGGGAGGCGAGACGCACCTGCACCAATCAGCGGGCGTTAAAGGAGGAAGGAGGAGAGACACACCTGCATCAATCAGCGGGCGTTAAAGGAGAAGGAGGCGAGACACACCTTCACCAATCAGCGGGCGTTAAAGGAGGAGGGAGGCGAGACACACCTGCACCAATCAGCGGGCGTTAAGCGAGGAGGGAGGCGAGACGCACCTGCACCAATCAGCGGGCGTTATAGGAGGGGGAGGCGAGACACACCTGCACCAATCAGCGGGCGTTAAAGGAGGAGGGAGGCGAGACACACCTGCACCAATCAGCGGGCGTTAAAGGAGGAGGGAGGCGAGACACACCTGCACCAATCAGCGGGCGTTAAAGGAGGAGGGAGGCGAGACACACCTGGACCAATCAGCGGGCGTTAAAGGAGGAGGGAGGCGAGACGCACCTGCACCAATCAGCGGGCGTTAAAGGAGGAGGGAGGCGAGACACACCTGCACCAATCAGCGGGCGTTAAAGGAGGAGGGAGGCGAGACACACCTGCACCAATCAGCGGGCGTTAAAGGAGGAGGGAGGAGAGACACACCTGCATCAATCAGCGGGCGTTAAAGGAGGAGAGGCGAGACACACCTGCACCAATCAGCGGGCGTTAAAGGAGGGAGGCGAGACACACCTGCACCAATCAGCGGGCGTTAAACGAGGAGGGAGGCGAGACGCACCTGCACCAATCAGCGGGCGTTAAAGGAGGGGGAGGCGAGACACACCTGCACCAATCAGCGGACGTTATAGGAGGAGGGAGGCGACACACACCTGGACCAATCAGCGGGCGTTAAAGGAGGAGGGAGGGGGGGGGGAGACACACCTGCACCAATCAGCGGGCGTTAAAGGAGGAGGGAGGCGAGACACACCTGCACCAATCAGCGGGCGTTAAAGGAGGGAGGCGAGACACACCTGCACCAATCAGCGGGCGTTAAAGGAGGAGGGAGGCGAGACACACCTGGACCAATCAGCGGGCGTTAAAGGAGGAGGGAGGCGAGACGCACCTGCACCAATCAGCGGGCGTTAAAGGAGGAGGGAGGCGAGACACACCTGCACCAATCAGCGGGCGTTAAAGGAGGAGGGAGGCGAGACACACCTGCACCAATCAGCGGGCGTTAACGGAGGAGGGAGGCGAGACGCACCTGCACCAATCAGCGGGCGTTAAAGGAGGAGGGAGGCGAGACGCACCTGCACCAATCAGCGGGCGTTAAAGGAGGAGGGAGGCGAGACACACCTGCACCAATCAGCGGGCGTTAAACGAGGAGGGAGGCGAGACGCACCTGCACCAATCAGCAGGCGTTAAAGGAGGGGGAGGCGAGACACACCTGCACCAATCAGCGGGCGTTAAAGGAGGAGGGAGGCGAGACACACCTGGACCAATCAGCGGGCGTTAAAGGAGGAGGGAGGCGAGACGCACCTGCACCAATCAGCGGGCGTTAAAGGAGGAGGGAGGCGAGACACACCTGCACCAATCAGCGGGCGTTAAAGGAGGAGGGAGGAGAGACACACCTGCATCAATCAGCGGGCGTTAAAGGAGAAGGAGGCGATACACACCTGCACCAATCAGCGGGCGTTAAAGGAGGAGGGAGGCGAGACACACCTGCACCAATCAGCGGGAGTTAAAGGAGGAGGGAGGCGAGACGCACCTGCACCAATCAGCGGGCGTTAAAGGAGGAGGGAGGAGAGACACACCTGCATCAATCAGCGGGCGTTAAAGGAGAAGGAGGCGAGACACACCTGCACCAATCAGCGGGCGTTAAAGGAGGAGGGAGGCGAGACACACCTGCACCAATCAGCGGGCGTTAAGCGAGGAGGGAGGCGAGACGCACCTGCACCAATCAGCGGGCGTTAAAGGAGGGGGAGGCGAGACACACCTGCACCAATCAGCGGGCGTTAAAGGAGGAGGGAGGCGAGACACACCTGCACCAATCAGCGGGCGTTAAAGGAGGGAGGCGAGACACACCTGCACCAATCAGCGGGCGTTAAAGGAGGAGGGAGGCGAGACACACCTGGACCAATCAGCGGGCGTTAAAGGAGGAGAGAGGCGAGACGCACCTGCACCAATCAGCGGGCGTTAAAGGAGGAGGGAGGCGAGACACACCTGCACCAATCAGCGGGCGTTAAAGGAGGGAGGCGAGACACACCTGCACCAATCAGCGGGCGTTAAAGGAGGAGGGAGGAGAGACACAACGGCATCAATCAGCGGGCGTTAAAGGAGGAGGAGGCGAGACACACCTGTACCAATCAGCGGGCGTTAAAGGAGGGAGGCAAGACACACCTGCACCAATCAGCGGGCGTTAAACGAGGAGGGAGGCGAGACGCACCTGCACCAATCAGCGGGCGTTAAAGGAGGGGGAGGCGAGACACACCTGCACCAATCAGCGGGCGTTAAAGGAGGAGGGAGACGAGACACACCTGGACCAATCAGCGGGCGTTAAAGGAGGAGGGAGGGGGGTGAGACACACCTGCACCAATCAGCGGGCGTTAAAGGAGGAGAGAGGCGAGACACACCTGCACCAATCAGCGGGCGTTAAAGGAGGAGGGAGGCGAGACACACCTGCACCAATCAGCGGGCGTTAAAGGAGGGGGGAGGCGAGACGCACCTGCACCAATCAGCGGGTGTTAAAGGAGGAGGGAGGTGAGACACACCTGCACCAATCAGCGGGCGTTAAAGGAGGAGGGAGGCGAGGAGACACTCCTGCGGGATGTGACAGAAATCGTGTGACAGTGGCGACAGTGGCGACAGTGGCGGCAGAGCAACGGCCGCGGTTGAATAAAACATATCAATGCACTTTAGGTCCAAACATATCGGCAAGTGGCCCTTCGATAACTCAGAATTAACTGTATTCCATTTGCATGCCACAAAAGACGATTGGCGGATCCAGAACCGTGGTTTGTGGGTGGCGGTGGTGGGGGATTCCAATAATTATCACACAATTCTGAAAACTCATCGGATTTCGCTTGCTTATGCATTTATAGCTGATTGACTTAAAACAAACATTCCTTAGTAAAAGTTGCTTAGATTGTCTTCTATAGCAGGACATGTGTCAATTTTATGCCGATTTCAGGCGGTAGGGGGGGGGGGGCATACCCCCCCTGGTTCCGCTAGTGCAAACGACACACAAGGACTAAAAGACACAAAGGTGGTGTTTCGAATTAAAATACATCATCTAAATGTAACTTTAAAACATCAAACTCTGAGAATTGCCGCTAGATAGCTTTCAGATATGTAAGACTTCACTCTAAAAAAAAACAGTGGTTCTCATCGTCAAGGGTGTGGTGACCCCCCCCTTGATGACCAGCACTAATCGTTACCAGTCCACCACTGGGCAGACAGCGGATCTCGGCTTCAAGCTATGCGGTACAGCATACCTTCAGGCGTTTACTACTAGTGCCATCTAGGGACAGGAATATAAACAGACGAGTTTGCCGTCGCCTTGCGTCGATCAGTGATTCCCAGCGAACAATAAACACGTTAGCTGTACCACACAGTCGATAATCGTGTAGCATCGATTGGTTACGATTCTCTGTGCGATGGTGAGGTGACAGTGAAGCAGAACCTGGGATAGATTTATGTGCACCGTGCACCATCCCCAGACGAATCAGCCGTATCTTCTCATTTAGCTACTGAATCGCCATTACCCCCGCCCGAAGGCTTCATTATCCCCAGTGGGGGTAATTACTACATATTTCAGGACCTCTGCTCTAAAGGCCTTGTACATTCTCAACAAAATCAATTACACAAAACAAGAATGGCTAGTCTGTGCTTGGTTTGGAATAATGTGATACATTTCAGCATGAAACATCACTTTGCACGAATGAATGAATGAATGAATGCATGCATGCATGCATGCATGCATGAATGAATGAATGCACGAACGAATGAATGAATGAATGAATGAAGACTGACTGTAAAATAACACCTGTATTGTTCCTTACCTTATCATTATGTTCTGGCTGTTCTGTACCGGAGGTACCGGAGGTACCGGAGGTACCGGAGGTACCGGAGGTGGGCGTTTTCTCCGTGTGTCGCTGCGGCTCCCCCGCCTCCGTCCAGCCTCGGACCAGGTCGGCCACACGCCGGCCGGTGGCCGACACCGGCCCGACAGCGCTGCCAGATACTCCTCCGGCGGACTTCGGCGTGCTGCCAGATCCACTGGTGGGCTTCGTCGAGCTTCCCGCAGCGCTAGCTGCTGTCTTTGTTTCGATACCAGACTTGTTGGCGGGCTTGGCCGGGGTGCCGGACGCGGGCTTGTTGGCGGGCTTGGCCGGGGTGCCGGACGCGGGCTTGTTGGCGGGCTTGGCCGGGGTGCCAGATGCGGGCTTGTTGGCGGGCTTGGCCGGGGTGCCGGCTCGGAGTGAGTTGTTCCCGGGGGCGCCGGAGAGCCCGGTGCGGCTGTGAGGTCGGTTCGGCGTTTTGGAGCGGCCGTGGGGCCGGCCGGAGGGCGTGGCGTCACCCCTGCTGCCAGGCCTGCTGCCGGGCCGACTGGCTGGTCGGGTGGGAGTGGCCGGCCGACGGTCCAGTCTCGGCGCGGGGGCCGCTCCGGGCCGCTGAGGCTCCGGTCTGACAGTCGAGGCGGAGAGTCTGTCCAGTCTGAGACTGGAGTCAGACGACTCCGGCAGTCTGTCGAGTCTGAGACTGGAGTCGGACTGGCCGCTGGATCGCCAGGAGGGGCTGGCCGCGTCACTGACTCGCGGAGACGCGCCCGACTGGCGCCCGCTCCGCCGCCCACTGTCAGACGCGCTGCCAGATCTGGCGGAATTCCGGCGGCCCGCCAGCGCCGGTTCACCAGGCGGTCTCGGGCTGAGGCTCCGTCTGCTGGTGCTGGTCTCCGGGTCGTCCGGGACGACTCCAGTGTTTGTCAGTCTGGTAGCGTCCAGTGCAGATCTGGTAGCCCAGGCGGCCTCCAGCTGACGCAGACGGGCGCGGGTTCCCTCCAGCTCGATATTCCGCATCTCCAGCTGTGAGGCGGGGAAAAAAAATCAGACGTGAACCATAATGACCACGGGTTCAAAATGGGACGCTCTCGCGTAGTGTCAAGTCACACAAAGCAAAGATGCCAGAAGTAGTCGGAAAGCATTTTGTGCCGAGCGACACAGAACAAAACAATGACTGTTTGAATTGACTAGGCCATGACAGCGGGAGATATTCCAGCACAAACTGTTGGTAGTTCATTATCCTGTTCACCATGCGAGAAGAGGTAATATTTTACCCACCTGCAGCCTGATGTCGTCGCTGTCGGTCTGCCGCTCAGCCTGTGTTGCCGCCTGTACTGCCGCCTGCCGCTCCGCCTGTACTGCCGCCTGCCGCTCCGCCTGTACTGCCGCCTGCCGCTCCGCCTGTGCTGCCGCCTGTCGCTCCGCCTGTACTGCCGCCTGTGCCGCCGCCTGCCGCTCCGCCACCCCGGCGCCAGAAGAGGGCCGCGCCACCCAGCGGCGACCCAGCGAGTCCACATGAGCCCGCAGTGCCTGGGCAGACGGACCGAGAGGTCAGCAGAGGGAGGACTGAGAGGTTAGCAGAGGGCGGACAGAACACTGGCAGAGGGCGGACAGAACACTGGCAGAGGGCGGACAGAACACTGGCAGAGGGCGGACAGAACACTGGCAGAGGGCGGACAGAACACTGGCAGCGCGACACAGCGGAGGGCGGACAGAAAACTGGCAGAGGGCGGACAGAACACTGGCAGCGCGACACAGCAGAGGGCGGACAGAAAACTGGCAGCGCGACACTGGCAGAGGGCGGACAGAACACTGGCAGAGGGCGGACAGAATACTGGCAGCGCGACACATCAGAGGGCGGACAGAAAACTGGCGGCGCGACACTGGCAGAGGGTGGACACGACACTGGCAGAGGGCGGACAGAACACTGGCAGAGGGCGGACAGAACACTGGCAGCGCGACACAGCAGAGGGCGGACAGAAAACTGGCAGCGCGACACTGGCAGAGGGCGGACAGAACACTGGCAGCGCGACACAGCAGAGGGCGGACAGAAAACTGGCAGCGCGACACTGGCAGAGGGCGGACAGAACACTGGCAGAGGGCGGACAGAATACTGGCAGCGCGACACATCAGAGGGCGGACAGAAAACTGGCAGCGCGACACAGCAGAGGGCGGACAGAACACTGGCAGCGCGACACAGCAGAGGGCGGACAGAACACTGGCAGCGCGACACAGCAGAGGGCGGACAGAACACTGGCAGAGGGCGGACAGCAGAGGGCGGACAGAACACTGGCAGAGGGCGGACAGAACACTGGCAGAGGGCGGGCAGAACACTGGCAGAGGGCGGACAGAACACTGGCAGATGGCGGACAGAACACTGGCAGAGGGCGGACAGAACACTGGCAGCGCGACACATCAGAGGGCGGACAGAACACTGGCAGAGGGCGGACAGAACACTGGCAGAGGGCGGACAGAACACTGGCAGAGGGCGGACAGAACATTGACAGAGGGCGGACAGAACACTGGCAGCGGGCGGACAGAACACTGGCAGCGCGACACATCAGAGGGCGGACAGAACACTGGCAGAGGGCGGACAGAACACTGGCAGAGGGCGGACAGAGCACTGGCAGAGGGCGGACAGAACACTGACAGAGGGCTGACAGAACACTGACAGAGGGCGGACAGAACACTGGCAGAGGACGGACAGAACACTGGCAGATGGCAGACAGAACACTGGCAGAGGGCGGACAGAACACTGACAGCGCGGCACATCAGAGGGCGGACAGAACACTGACAGAGGGCGGACAGAACACTGGCAGCGCGACACATCAGAGGGCGGACAGAACACTGACAGAGGGCGGACAGAACACTGACAGAGGGCGGACAGAACACTGGCAGATGGCGGACAGAACACTGGCAGCGCGACACAGTGGCACTTAATGACGGCCCGGATGACCATACGAGGGACAAGATAACGACACCGCGGACCGCCGCAAGCACACATAATACTGGGAACCATTTCAGTGCAATTATTCAGTGTTTTAACTAATTAAATATCCAACAAATGACTAAGGAAGCACAATATAGCATACAATTATTGCTCAACGATCGGTAATACATAACATATGTAAGATTTGTCTTCCTATCTCTCGGCTAAGAAGGAACCCGACGACAAACTCCGAATGTGCACACGCTGCGCAATCACGCGCTATGCAGAAGTTGGCCTCTGTCAGCAATGCCCGGACTTGACAACATGCTCACCTCGGCCTCCACCAGCAGAGTCAGCAGCTCCTTCTGCAGCTTCAGAGGGCTCGTCTCGCTCAGAATGGCCGACACGCGGGTCTTGTCCGGCGGCCGGATCCCCCGCGGTGCCGCCCCGTGGTGCATTTCGGCCCCGTGGCGACTCGACTGAGATTCTACCCCAGCTGGTCTGTCGGCTTCGGCGTGGTTCAATAACGACGTTAAAATCCCCACAGACGTAGTGCAAATCCCGGTGGACGTGCTAGAATCCACTACACGCGTAGTGGATTCTACTGCGTTAACACCGCGATCCACTACCCGTGGCGCATCCTCTGACACCGCGCCATCGCCGGTCTGGGTCTCTCGTGACCTTGACCTGGCCTGTGGTGACCTGGGACGGCCCGCCGCCCGCAGTGACCTGTCCTGCCTGGCGTATGGTGACCTGGGCCGGTGTGGTGACCTGGGCCGATGCGGTGACCTGCTCTGGCCCGCCGCCTGCGGTGACCTGCCCCGGCCGGCCGGCTGCCGTCTCAGTGATACAGGCTGTGGTATCCGGGAGGGCGGCCTCAGGTCGGGGGTGGAGCGGGCCATCCTGTCCTCGGTCGGGGTCTGGGCGGGGGAGCTGGGCGGCAGTCGCTGTCCGCCGGCCAGCCGCAGCTCCCGGTCCAGGGCGTCGTTGATGGCCAGCACACGGTGCAGACGGGTCTGCAGGCTGGCGGTGTGCAGCTGCGACCGCACTGCCACCTGACGGGCAGACGGCGAAGCTTTAGTAAGGTGACACACGCATGGGAAGCGTAGCTTTGATGGTTAGATGAGGACTGGACATATAAAGCGTGTTGTATGTCATACACAAGATAAGGCACGTTTTGTCACATAACACGATAGTATAATGCCATTCCGTGCTTGAATCATTTTCAACAAGCTAAACGGCTGAGATCCACCCGACAAGACATAATTAGTTACTACTGCGTTTGTTTTCAGGAGTGTATTAAATACGACGTTGCTGCCTAAAACAAAACAACAACTCCCAGCTCTGACTCCTCAGACTCCTCTGCTGGGAGTCGGTGACTTCAGACTCCCAGCTCTGACTCCTGACTCCAGGCTTCTTCACGACCCCTGCCTCCTGTACTGGCTCCTGACCTGTTCGAAGCCGGCCAGCTGGCTGAGGAGCGCGTCTCTCTCCTGCAGCAGCCTCTCCGACAGTGAGAGTGCCGTCAGTCGCTCCTGGCCGGGCCGCAGGTCCGGCAGACTCAGCGGCGGAGGGTCGCCGAAGAGAGGAGACCTGATGGGGCGGACAGAACAGGTAACAAACAGTCCCTTATCTTATCCCGCCATTGACTGGAGGGGGGGGGGGGGGGGCGTTTAACGCCCCCCCTGATAAATGTTCGTAATAGCTCAAAAACGAATAGCGCTATCAACGTGAAACTTTACGTAAGTCTTCTGTGAAAAAATAAAGCAATTTCGTGGGCAAATTTAGAGTTATATCGAATTTAGTGACGTCACTACACACGAGTTTTACACCAAAATCAGTTAAACTTTGCCAAGCCGTAGAAATGTCATATTTAAAGGAAAATGCAATCTAAAAACGCCAAAAGATAGCAAATTGCAAGGGCTACAAACAAACTTGCTATCTCGGAATTTGGAAAATTTGGAGTTTTGACCCCAAAAAAAATCCATTTTTTTGTGGAAAATGCCCACAAAATCGAATTTTTCAAAGATATTAAAAAAGCCGGAATATATGTCAGAGAACCACATATTGGAAACTACCATACTAAATTTCAGATTAATATCACCATTTTTGACTGACGTATGGCATCTAAAGTATGGGTAACCCAACCCGTAACTCATGACATCATA